>JARQOD010011724.1:0-22346 GCA_033576555.1 Oophaga sylvatica
GGTGGTTTGTTTTATTCTAGAGCACAAAAGGGGGGCCCCAAGAATGATTTTCTCTGGGGGGCCCAAGGGACTCCAGTCCACGCGCACATGTCCAATCTGTCCCATGATAGGTTTTGAACACTAAGGGGAGAAAGAGCCGTCGCTTCCGCACCAGACCCGGCCTTCCTCTCCCTTTCTAGGGTCTGGTGCAGAAGAATAATGGCCCCCTAATCATTTGTACGCCCAGCCACACCAGCATAGGACAAAAAAAACCCCTAGTAATCATGCTTAACAGGGAAAAGGCTTTTGGGGTTTTTTTTTAGCCATTGCACTACTTTGAGTGTTGTAGGGGGGCTTTGTACGAGGTGAAGGAGAAAACCTTTGGACCCATACTTAGGACAAACATTATAGGGGGTGCATCGGGGAGTTTTTAAAAATTGGGGGGGGCACAAAAGGGGGGATTGTTTTGTTTTGAACACTAATTGCCTCATATGACCTTAGGCCTTCAAATTTTGGGAGGCATGATGTAGGAATGTGGACCTGTAAACTTTGGACCAGAACACTAAACAGATGCAAAGAAAAGAAAGTAATTCCCTAAAAAAATTCTCACCTCTTAATTTGTAATTTAAATTTTAAAAAAAAAACATAAAATGTCACTTTTTTATTGTATTTTGGAATTAAGTCCCAAATAAACATAGTGGGCCTTCTCTGGGGCCGGGTGCATTTTAACCCCTTAATGACGGATTAATCAGTGTGTCTATCAGTGGCGTCCCCTGGCTCAGCCACTTCTTACTCCCACTTTTCACACTTCGCCAATTTGGTGGCCCCGGAAAAACTGATGGAAAATCCAACCGTCACAACATTTTTGGCAACCCCCATTTGGCCAAATTTTACCGACTTTTCAAAGTAATTTACCAGAATTCGGTTTAACTTATTTGAAAATTTTGGGTCGAGCCTGTTAAAAAATTAAAAAGTCCATAAAAAACAAAAAAACTATGATTTAACCCTCCATCATCCGAGCTGATCAAAACTGCAGGAGATAACTGCGATTAGATACCCCTACACCCTGGGGGTAATCATTCCAATATTCCCCTTTTGTCAAAATTAGGGGTCTGCAGTCGCTGTGATACTTCCCATTTGTGAATCTTTGTCACTACTTTTTTTTTTACCAGATGGATCAAAAAAACCCAAACAAAACCCACCACCTTTCAGGCCATAGGGGATGAAAAAAAAGAATCGGGCACGCATCCATTGAACGCCCCGTATTTTTTGATTTCTGTAAAATAATACATATTTATTTTTGGTAGCTGGGGATGCAGGAAAAAAGGAAATACACCAGAGCATTTGGGAATCATGAGATTCAAACCCCTAACCACCGCAATTTAAGGCCCCGTGGAGCGTTCCTAACTTGTCCTAGACCCTCGCACAGCCTGAGAAACAACTCCCCCAAAGACAGAAATAGGAAAGTTTTCCCCCCCGGAGCAGAACCCAAAGATAATAAAAGCCCCCAAACATTAAGGCGGTTAGAAAAGGGGAAAATACTGACACAGAAAGAAATAGAATGAGCAAACGCGGGGGCCCCAAAACATCTAAATAAAAAAAGGACGGAAGGGTACTTACGCAATCTCAAAAACCCTAAAAAAAACCAACTCTACTAATTTCAAATCACCTGAATCACACGACCCCCACCACCAAATTAGTTCTCTGTGTAACAAAAACAGCAGGCCACTGAAAAAACTGGAAAAAAAAAAAGTACAAAACCAGTGCTGAACTAAACAGAGAGGGAAAAGCCCCCGGGGGGACCCTGAAGGCCCCCCCCAAATCAGGGCAAAAAGCAAAAATAAACACAAACACAAAAAAAAAAAGTCTTATCTATAGCAGGAGATGCAGACACACACAGCGGGTACAAGGGGAAAATGGAAAAAAGGATTCAACCAAAACAATTGACACCGGCAACCCTGTTGGGGAAAAGACCCCTTTTTATAAGACCATCAGTAACCCTGATTCCCCGCCTCCCCAAACTTTACTATACCGCTTGTACCACCAAGGGAGCCTCGCTCAGAACTCATCTCAAAAACCCTTTACAAAAGTACCCCCCCCTTTAGAGGGGTTTACCGAACCCCATTTGAGCAACCAGTCGGTCAGGGTGAGTTTTATTATACCACGGATAAGTCCCTACATGGATGTCCAAGCAAAAACCCAAGAATGTCTTCCCCGACCATAAAACCCCTCCATTTTAAACCAATCGGATCTTCGTCAGAAAACGAGAACCAATATTTTCAACCCCATACTCCCGATTGCCCTCAACCAAAACGGGTCAGGAGGCACAGCACAGGGCCCGCTCAAACAAACCTCTTCAACAAGTTGTGGAACACGTTATGGACTTAAAGCCCTGGAAGAGCAAACAAAAGAAACAGGGTTAATAATCTCCATGATCTTATAAGGGCCAATGAACCAGGCTTAAATTTAGGAGATGCATCTCATAGGAAAAAAATTTTTTTTTTTAGGCAAACCCGACCAAGCCCCCCCTTTAAACCGAGGACCATCAGGCCTATGCCCTTTTCAAACCGCGGGGGGTTCTCCTGAAAGGACAAACCCCCACTACTGGTCCCAAACTGTTGGGTCGCTCAACAACAAGTCAACACCTGGGCAGACAAACTCCGTCTGTCCTGAAGAAAAAAGAGGGTGAAAACCCCAAAATTTCGAAAAACGAACATCAAAATGGCAGAGCTAGCCCATTATTAAGAGCAAACCAGCCAAAGCAAAAAAAGACCCCGTCACCGACACAGACACAAAGCTCTTAATAAGTCTCCAAAGTCTGGTTTGTTCTTCAGTTTACCATTGGTCTGAGGAGAAATGCCGAGGGGAAAGACAATTGAACACCCGTTTAGAAAAAAAATCCTCCAAAAAATTGGGAAAAAAACTGGACTCCTCTGTCAGACACAATTTCTCAGGAATGCCCTTAAAAGAACCACGGCTGAAGGGGAACAACGGGACCAACAAGGGGGAAGGGAACTTGGTAATTGCAAAAAAGATGATCATTTTTTGGGAAAAACCATCACAAAAATTTCCCCCAGGTGGCATTCTCGAAAACAGGAAGATCGGAAAGAAATCCATAAGAATGGTTTTATGGTCTCTTTGGGGGCCCGGCAATGGCACAACAAAAACCCTAGAGCGGAGCAAAAGGGTTGGGGCGGAGCAGTCCCGAGGACTGCACAAATTCCCTGCATCGCGAGACAAGGGGAGGCCCCAAAAAACCGACTAACCAAGTCTCGGGAACCCCAAAAAAAACCCCGGGTGCCCACCAAGCGGCAATGAATCTCAACATCACACCTTTTTCCATTGGCCGGACAAACAATTTCCAACAGGGCGCGCGGGGGGCCTATCCCCTGACACCCCCCAAGAAAATCTAAATTTTGGCGAGATGGGGAAAAGAACTACACCCTCCTTAAAAATAACAAAAGGGATCAATCCCGGGGGAAGTCCCAAGGGAAACCCCGAGAGGGCACCCCCCAAAACTTCTTATGCCAGGAAAAAAGGGAAACCACAAAATTAAAACGGTGAAAAAAAAAGGCCCCACCGGGCCTGTCTAGTTTGAGCCCTTTGGGCAGATTCCGATAGACCAGATTTTTATGGCCGAAAGGGACCACCACCTATTTTTTGGCTCCCTCCGCCAATGTCTCCACTTTTCAAAAGCCCCTTCATGCCAATAACTCCCATTCCCCACGCATAATTACTTCAGTAGGAAAAATTTTCGAGAAAAAAAGGGCAAAAGGGTTTTTTTTTAGAGGTCCTGGACTTTTTGGGAAAAAACGCACCTGCCCCAATTTTAGAACCAAAAACCCCACCTGAAAGGGCAAGAAACACCCGGCGGGCCCGTAGAACGGGGGCAAATAAATCCGCTTAAGTTCCTGAAATGCAGAGACTGCCTGGGAGGCCAATTCCCCCATCAGAACCTTTCGGGTCAAATCAGTTAATTTTTAAACAATAACCGAAAAATTTTACCAAAAAATTTACGTAAAAATTGGAAAAACCCAAAAATTCTAAAGAGCCTTTAATGAAGTGGGTTTGGACCCAATCACAGATGGCCTGAACCTTCCGGGTCCATTTTAAATAACAGAGGGGACAAAATAAATCCCAAAAATTTAGATCTTCTTACGCCAAAAAGAATTTTGATCCCTTCACATACAAGCATTCTCCTCAAATCTGAACACAGCCAACATGTTTACATGAAGCCCAGTCATTAAAAAAAATCAAGAATCCCCCAAAAAAACAATCAAAAAATTTGTCCACAAAATCCCTGAAAATGTCTTTCCAAAGGACGGAAACGGAAGGAGCTTATACCCAAAGGCACACTAGGTACCAAAATCCCCTTGGGGGGGTATTGAATGCCTTCTTCCTTTCATCCCCGTGCTTAATCGAATAAGGTTATACGCCCCCCTGAGTCAAGTTTGTAAACCAAGTACGTTTTTCACTTGGGAAAACAGGCAAAATCAAGGTAAGGGGTATTGAAATTTCAAAGAAAATATTGTTAAAGAGACGATAACAATACAGGGCCCTTAATAACCTTTTTTTTTGCCCAAAGAAAAAACCGGCACCAAAGGGGTGAAGGGGAGGGTTGAAGACCCTTCTCCAATGTTTCCTAAATTAAGCCCGCATAGCGCATTTCAGGTACAGAAAATTTAAAAAAGGGGCGCCCTTTAGGGAATTTACTACCCGGCCTAATTCAATAGGGCAGTCATCTCCTAGGGGAGGTAAGATCGATTTACTTTCCAAAAACATATCAAAAAATAAAACAAAAATTCAGGAACACCTAGCCTGGGGGGGCAGAAAAAACGGGAGTGTTGGTTTTAAACACTTTGGCAGCCCCAACTGGTTCAGACAAGATTTCCAACCCAAAAACGGATTTAGACGAAACCCAAAGGAAACCCACACGATAATGTAGAAATTTATAAGAACCAAAAATTTCAGACCCTGGTGACAGGTTCCCCCCCTCTTTACACCTGAGTAGAAAACGGGGGTTTTATTCCGCCAAAGGGGTAAAATCCCCCCAGTGGGGAAAGATTTCTGTGGGGGTATCGGGGAAACCCAAAAATTTTTAGCAAAATCAAATCCATCAGGTAATACTCTCCCAGAATAAACGAAAGCCTGAGCAAAAGAGGACAGAGAGCATATCAGAGTGAAGTTAATAAAAACTTAGCGAACACACCCAAACAACTGAGCGTGCAAAACGTCTTCCCCGCTTAGGCAGACTGAAATAGCATGAAGGCATCACCACAGTAAACATAACCCATTGCGTTTTTCGAAACCATGACGCGTGCCCCCAGACCCACTCCATCACACGCATGGGCCAGAAGCGGGTCACAAGGCAACACCACTCCCGCATACTTTTTTCCCCCGCTCACGCAAACTCTGTCAATTTAAATCGCTAATACATAAAAACATTAACCCAGGGGGGACAAAACCCCACCCATAACATCCTTACATTATCCGACAGACCCTTCCGGGAAAAGGGGCCGCCAAAGCGCGCATTCCAAAATTTCAGGACTGCCCACCTACGGAACTTGACAGTACAACTCAGCGTCATCAACCCCTAATTTTAATGCCAACAAGGCTTTTTCCACCTTGATCATGACATTAGCCATCGTACAAAAAACCCCCCAAACCTGAAAAAATGCATCAACATCACCAAAACAGCCCCCCCGGGTACGGGAAAAAGCCCAATCCGAGGACGCCGCGCGGGAGAGAGATGATAATTTAAACCCGGGGCCTCGTTTCCTGGGGATTTAATTTTTAAAAGGCAAAAAACAATTTACAATTATTTTTGAAATTCTAAAACTTAGCTCATCCCCAAAAAAACAAATCGGGCAGGGGGATCCAGGTTCCCACAACGGGCAACCTAGCAAGATACAGCAATACTCCGAACCTCATGCAACTATCCACACGGCCAGACAACTGTGCAAACCCCTTTGGGAGAAAAGATCCTCCCCACACCCAAGTAAAAGGGGGAAAAAAAAAAAAATGCAACAAACAGAAAAATATCTCTGACAACTCGAAAAACCTTTCTTCCTTCAAATATTTTTCCCTTCTGTGATACCATACAATTTATGGGCCCGGGTGATACTGTTTTTTCGGTAGCGAGGAGGGGGAAAAAAGGGAAAAATACACCAAGCAGTTGGAATCTATGAATGCTACCCTGACTAACCACCCAACTAAGGCACCGGGGGCGTTCCTACGTTGGTCCTGACGCCTCCACGCCGAGAAACAACTACACCTAAAGACAAAATAGGAAAGCAACGCCCCGGGCAAAAACCCCAAAGATAAAAAAGCCCCAAACAGTAATGGGGGGGTTAACAAGAAAATACTGACACAAAAAAAATAAAATGAGCAAACGCGGGGGCCCAAACTATAAAAATAGAAAAGGACGGGAAGGGTACTTACGCAATCTAGAAAACCCTAAAAACACCAACTCTACCTTTCCAAAATCACCTGAATCACACGACCTCTACCCCAAAT
This sequence comes from Oophaga sylvatica, assembly GCA_033576555.1. NCBI lineage: Eukaryota > Metazoa > Chordata > Amphibia > Anura > Dendrobatidae > Oophaga > Oophaga sylvatica. The sequence continues at coordinate 6,496 of JARQOD010011724.1, forward strand.
TAGTTCTCTGGTGTAACAAAATCAAAACAGCACCACTGAAAAAACTGGAAAAAGAAAAAGACAAACTCAGGCTGAACAAACAAAGGCAAAAGCCCCCGGGGGGGACCCAAAGGCCCCCACAAAGTGCGGGACAAAATGCAAAAAAATAGCAAAACACAAAAAAGAAAAGTCTTACGAAAGCGGAATGCAGACCAAACAAGCACTAAAAGGGGAAACTGGAAAGAAGGATTCAGACCAGAAAATTGACACCGGAAACCCTGATGGGAAAATGACCCCTTATATAAGACCATCTAACACCTGATTCCCATCCTCACAATTTTCACTAGTACCCTTTTTAACCCCAAGGGAGCCCGCTCAAACTATCTCAAACCCATTCACAACAACATATACCACCGGATATATTTACAAGGTTGTGTTTCCGCTTGACCTAGGGGTGGAGCAGAAATTTTTGCCGATTTTTATGCCATAGTCCTTTTTCTTTGCTTTCCCCTAGTTATCCAAATTTTACCACCACAGCGACCACCTATTTATAGGCTTTTATTTTTTTAGGGGCAATGTTAAGGGGGAAAAATCGCAGCTGCCCATAATAAGAATGCACAGCATTTCTTTCAACATGCGGCATCCTCCATTGTCTTTCACATCACTCTCAGCTCCTGCCCAAAATTCTGGGAGAAGCTAAAAATTAGTGGGGGAGGAAGGGTTTACAGCACAGCAGGTGCAGATGGTCGCACAGCCAGGCTTTGGGGTACTCGCACCGACCAGTTTATATCAGGGGAAAAGCACGAGAGCACAGCTCGGGGCCCCCTTGCCCGGGGGCTCAGAAAAAATGGATATTTAAAGGTGACTTGAATAATTAAAGGGATTCGTGACCCACTTGTGGGGTTCTGGTCAGGATGACCCCGTCATGCAGATCCCCTGAAGGGGTTTAAATTTTTGCAGCTAATTTAACCTTCCAAAGTAAGGCTGGTTCCCTCCAGGGAGATAGATTTTAGGGAGCAGGACAGACGGGGACCCGGGAGTCAGGGGGGAAAAAGGGGACACACACATAAGTCACTTGGTACCTTTTTTGAGATGTTGCAGGGACTTTCCCCCCAGCACGTAGGGTGAAGGGGGGCACATCCCCGATTCCCCCACTGAGTAGTATGTGGCCTCCTTTCCTGCCTTTTGTTTTGAAGTCTTTGGCCTGCGTGTACTGGCCTAGCTAGTCCCCCCGTCTTGTACCTGGCTGACTTTTGTGGACCTCTCCGAAATACAGGCCCTGAGGCCCGGGCCCAGCGGACTCCTCCCCCTGACCTGTTTCGTACACCTTGGGACCCTGGGACTTTTATCCTCCAGGAACTCCGTGTTTCTCCCAAGGGTTGTGGGGATCCCTATAGGGTCGACCCCGGTGTCCGGTAATACTTGCGAGGGGAGCTAAATTAAAGGGTCCACTTCCCCAAAAATTTCCCCTCGCCTTTGGCCACCCGGATCCCCACACATCACCCGGCATTGGTGGCTGCCCCTTCACTGTCTCTAAGCTCGGCACGCTTCTCACTGAGTTTGCACTCCTAGACTCACTCTGACTAGGCTGGAGTGATTTCTGTTCCTCTTTACTAACTCCACTTGCCTGAACTGAAAAGCCTGCAGCCCCCTAACCCAGCTCTCACCTACCTTGCTGAGACTGCTTTCTGAGGGGCTGCACTGAACTGCTCTTAAATCACCGAGCTGACGAGCTCAAACTTCCTGTGTTAAACCCTTTTATATGTCTTACCAGCTCCCCGGGTTTTTTGGGGGGAAAAAAACTTGTGAATGTGAATAATACCCATGGTATCTTCTTTTAGGGACCCCCTTTTGGGAAAATATGGGGTCCGTCGCAACGGGCTCCACACAGCAGGACTCAAACACCTTTAGTCCTACCTGTACTGCGCCCCCCCCTTCATGATGTCACGCCCTCCACGACGTCCTGGGGAAGTGGATTACAAATACTTGGGAAGGGAAGGGGGCAGATATAAAAAAGATGAATTTTAAGTATATAATATATAAAATATATATAATACATATATAAAATTTCACAATATATATATACATTTAAATTTATGTTTTTATATCTGCCCCCTCCCTTTCCCAAGAACTTTTGTATATCCACTCTTCCCCGGACGTCGGGAGGGGGGGAATCATAAGGGGGGGGACCAGTACAGGGAGGACTGAAGGCGTTTGATGTCCTTTTTGGTGGACCCAGTTGCGACTGGATCCCTATCTTCCCGAAGGGTCCTGAAAGAAGATACCACTGAGGGGATTATTTTACATTCACACACGTTCATTTATCCCCAAAGACCACCAAGGAGCTGTGTAAGACATATAAAAGGAGCTTAACACAGGAACTTTAGCTCAGCATCATGAGTTAAAGTATTTTAGTGCACCACCCGAGAAGTCAGTCCCAGCAAGGGAGGGGCGACTGGGTTTGAGGGGCGCAGAGCTATTTAGTTCAGAGCAAATGGAGTCTATAAAAAGGAACAGAAATCACCCCGCCTAGTCAGAGCTGAGTCAGGGGTCAACTCAGTGAAACGTGCCGACGCTTAAGAGCAGGAAGAGGCGCCCCCCAATGCCGGGGGTGATCGTGGAGGGTCCGGGAGGCCAAGGCGAGTGGAAAGTTAAGGATAGTGGGAAAAAAAAAATATAATTTAAAAAAATTTTAAAAATAAAAATACTGACAGACCAAAATTTGGACACACCACCATTCAAAAAATTTTCTGTATTTTTATACATGAAAAATTGAGAATCACACTGAAGGGAAAAACAGAATTAACACATGTGGAATTATACATTACACTTTACAAAAAATGTGAAACAACTGAAAAAATGTCTTATTCTAGGGTTTTTCAAATACCACCTTTTGCTTCATTACTGCTTGCACACAGAAAAGGGGAACGGCTGGACTCTACAAGCTATTTCCCACCGTGAAGCATGCAAGGGGGTGTGATGGGGTGGGGGGGTTTGCTGGGGCACGTTGGGATTTATTCAAAATTTAAGCGGGGAAGGTCCAGCTCACCCCAAACCTCTCATTGAGTTCAGCTGGGCGGGAGGCCCCGGGCAACTGGCGAGCCCCAACACTCCCCTTTTGGGCAAATAGCCCTTTTTACAGTCTGGAGGTGGCTTGGGTCATTTCCTGTTGAAAAAAAAAATATGGTCCACTTTAACGCAAAATGGAAAAGGAATACATGCGCGCAAATGCTGTAGTACCGCTGGTTCAGTATGCCTTTAAATTTTTAATAAAACACAACAGGTCACCAGCAAAGCACCCCCACACCATCAAACCCCCCCTCCATGCTTCACGTGGGAATAGGCATTAAGTCCACCTTCACCTTTTCTGTTGCAAAACAATAATCAAAACAAAAGTGGGACTTTGAAAAACCTAGAATAAAGACAATTTTCATTTTTCACACTTTTTTTTTAAATATTTAGTGGTGAGCATTCCGATACCGCAATTCGGGGACGGCCGAATTCGCGTTTCGGGAATTCCGATACTTTTTTTCCTATTTTTCAATACGTATACCGGAATCGGGAAATTCCCCTAATTCTTTTGGGGGCAATGTGATTTTAGCCCGCCATGAGGGAAACTAAAAGTGTGGGCACATCCTGTAATGCTGCGTCATCTTAACTAAAAGGCATGGGTGTGATTGGCTCTGAAATGATGCAAATGCACTAAAAAGGCGCCGCCTCCATTTTAGCGTCACTGTGCTGTGAACTCAGTTAAGGGGCAGAACGCTGCTGTGCTGACTCAGGGACAGTTTGACATTTCGATTTTTTGACTCTACTGTCTTTAGGGAGGGGTAGTTTACCACCCGGTAAAGCTTCCTTTGCATGTTTTTTTTAAAAACCCTGTCAAGGGGTGTGTGGAGAGTGCAAGGGGACGCTGCAGTTTTCCTGCATCCACCGCTGTTTTTAGGGACCTGCAAGTGTCACCACTGATTTTTTTTTTTTTTTTTGATTTTGTGGAATTGGGCAGCTCCCTTAATTTGCAAAAATCAATCTATAGGTGACGCGCTTCCACCGTAACAAACATTGGGTTTCAAACCATAGAAGTAGACAAAGGGCCTTTCACACTAAGAACAGTTTGTTTTTTCAGTGTTCATGAGTCTGGAGCTTTTCATTTTTTTAGTGCAGATCACGCTCCCCGTTGTTCTTCAACTACTGCTGGTTGTAGTCTGCGACGGTGTCACTGCCCCATCCTTCCATTTTTCCTAATTGGGGGCTGCCCTTAATTTGAAAAAAATCTAATCTATTATGTGACCCTTTTCCATCCCTAACAAAAACATGGTTGCAAACACTATAGAATAACAAAGGGCCCTTTTCCCGCTACTGAACATTGTTTTTTAGTGTTCACTGTATCTGTGACTTTTTATTTTTTGAGTGCGATCACGCTCCATTTGTTCCAACACGCTGGTAGTCTGCTGAGCGGGGGTCACTGCCTATCCTTCACTTTTTCTCTAATTGGGCTTTTCTTTCCCTTTTATTTGAAAAAAATCTAATCTATTAGTGTGACCGTTCCACCTATAAAATACAGGGGTTTTCAAACCTAAAAAAATAAAAAAGGGGGCCTTTCACAGCTACTAAACAGTTGTGTTTCAGTGTTCACTGTAGTCTTGACTTTTCTTTTTGATGCAGACACGCTCCTTTTTGTTCTTCAACTACTGCGGGTTGGCTCTGAGCGTGTGTCACTGCCTCATCCTTCACTTTTTCCCTCTAATTGGTGCTGCCCATTATATTTAAAAAAAAATCAAAATCTTTTGTGTGACCCCTTCCACCGTATAAAATCAGGGGTTGCAAACAATAGAAGTAAAAAAGGGCCTTTTCCAGCTACGAACTTGTTTTTTCAGTGTTCACTGTAGCTGTGATTTTTTCTTTTTTTGAGTGCAGGTCACCTCCAGTTATTCTTCAACTACTGCTGGTTGTAGTCTCGGCTGGCACTGCCTCACCTTCACATTTTTCCTAATTGGTGCTGCTCCTTTATATTTGAAAAAAATCTAATCTTTAGTGTACGGCTCCATCCGTATACAATACAGTGGTTGCAAACACTATGAAGTAGAAAAAGGGGGGCCTTTCACACTACTAAACAGTTTTTTTTTTCAGTTTTCACGTAGCTGTGAGCTTTTCTTTTTTTGAGTGAGATCCGCTCCATTAGTTCTTCAACTACGCGTTTGAGTCTGCTGACGGGCACTGCTCTCCTTTCACTTTTTCTCTAATTGGGCGCCCTTTATTTTTAAAAAAAATCAATCATTAGTGTGACCGTTTCCATCCGTAAAAATACAGGTTGCAAACACTATAGAAGTAACAAAGGGCCTTTCTGTTATGTTAGGGTAGTGAGGATGCAGGAAAAAAAAGGAAATACACCGAGATTGGGAATCTATAGATTGCAGTCCCCCGAAAACCCACCGAAACTAGAGGCAGGGGGGGGAAACGTCCTACTTGGGTCCTAGACGCCTCGTCACAGCCAGAAACTAACAAACCCCTAAAATAGAAATGGGAAAAGCTTCTGCCCCGTAGCAAAACCCCCAAAAGATAATGAAACCCCCAAACTGTAATCGGTTAGACAAGGAAAACTGACACAGAAAGAAAATGTATGACAAACCTGGGGCCCAAAATAAATAAATAGAAAAGGACAGGGAAGGTACTTCTGCAAACCCAAAAAACCCCGAAAAAACACCAACTCTACAATTTCAAAATCCCCCGAATACACCCTCCACCACCTAAATTAGTTTTCTGGTGTAACAAAAAAACAGCCACTGAAAAACTGGAAAAAAACAAAAATACAAAACACAGTGGGGGAAAAAACTGAGGGGCAAAAGCCCCCAGGGGGCCCAGAAGGCCCCCACAGAAGTCAGGACCAAAAAAAAAAGCAAAAAAAAGCAAAAACAAAAAAAAAGAAATTGCTTTTCTGATAGCAGGAAACAGACCGACACAGCTCACAAGGGAAACTGGAAGAAGGGTTTAGCCAGAACAAATTTATCACCCGGGACCCTGATGGGAAAATTACTCCCTTATATAAGACCAATCAGTAACACCTATTTTCCCGCCTACAATCCTCACTATACACTGTAACCCCCAGAGGACCCCTGCTCAGAATCATCTCAAAACCCTTCACAAAGTACCCCCCCCTTGGGAGGGGGCCCGAAAACCCCCATTTGAGCAACCAGGGGCGGTCAAGATTTATGATACCACGGATAATCCCTAGCAAAGGATTCCAACAAAAACCCAAGAAATTTTCTTTTTGACCCTAACCTCTCCATTTAACCAAATACGGAGTCTTCGCAGAAAAAAGAGAAACCAAAATTTTCTCAAACCCCATACTCCGATTGCCCTCAACCAAAACAGGGTCAGGAGCACAGCAGCAGGAACCACTGGCTCAACAAACCCCTTTTAACAAGGACTTTGGAAAAACCCTTATGGGTCTTAAATGTCCCGGGAAAAAGCAAAAGAAAAGAAACAGGGTTAATAATCTCCATGATCTTAAAGGCCCAAAGAACCGGCTTAAATTTTGGAATGCTACTCTCATAGGAATATTCTTTGAGGGCAACCAGACCAAGTCCCCCACTTTAAAAACCGAGGACCATCATCCTATCCGGTTTTCAAAACCCCTGGGCCTTCTCCCGAGAGAGGGGCAACCTCTCCACAAAATGGCCCAAATCTGTGCATACGCTCAACAACAAGTCAACACCTGGACAGAAGAAGCCTCCGTCTGTCCGAAAAAAATCGAGGGTGAAACCCAAATTACAGAAAAACGAACATCAAAGTGGCAGAGCTACCCCAATTTTTAAAGAGCAAACCACCAAGGCAAAAAGAGCCCCAGTCCCTGACAGCAACAAAAAGCATTTTTAAAAAGTCTCCAAAGTCGGTTTTTTCTCTCATTTGACCATTGGTTGAGGATGAAATCCGGGGAAAAAGACAATTAACACCCAGTTTAGAAAAAAATCCTCCAAAATCTGGAAACAAACTGACTCCTCTGCAGACCAATTTTTCTCGGGGAATGCCGGTAAACGAACCACGTCTGAAGGAACAACGGCACCAATTCGAGGGGAAGGCAATTTATTTAATGGCAAAAATGTTCATTTTGAAACCTACACAAATTCCCCAAGGGGGGCTTTCTCTGAAAACGGAAATCGAAATGAAATCCATAAGATATGGGTCCAGGTCTTTTGGCACAGGCAAGCATCAACAAACCCAAGACAGAGCAAGGCTTGGAGGAGAGCAAGCCCCCCGGGACTGCAAAAATTCCCGACATCGCAGACAAGGGGGGGCCACCAAAAGGACCGACAACCAAGTCTTGGTCCCAAAAAATTTCCCGGGATCCCACCAATGCGGAACAATGAACTCAGAAAACACACTCTTTTTTCCATTGGCCCGGGGAAAAACCCCTTTTTTCCCAAACGGGGCGCCCGGGGCCTATCCTCCTGACACCCCCCCAGAGCAAGTCTAAAATTGGGGGAGATGGCGGAAAAAACAAAAACCCCCCCTTCAAAATAACAAGGGGGCAATAGCTCAGGAAGTCCCAGGGAAAATCCTCGAGAGGGGGATCCGCCTTAACTTCGTGCCAGGAAGAAAGGGGAAAACCCCAAAATTTAAAAAGTGTGAAAAACAAGGGCCCACCGCCTGTCAGGGTTGATCGCTTGGGAGTTCCAGATAGACCAATTCTTTTGGGCCAAGGGCCACCACCTATGTTTGGCTCCCTCCACCAATGCTCCACCTTTAAAAGCCCAAATCATGGCCAAAACCCCCATTCCCCCAGTCAAAATTACTTCATGGGAAAAAAATTTTTTCGAGAGAAAAAGGCAAAGGGTTATTTTTTAGAGTCTCGGGATTTTTTTTGGCAAAAGGGCCCCTCCCCAATTTCGAGGCTAAACCCCCACCTGAAATGGCAGAAAAACACAGGCGCCGAAACGGGAGCAAAAGGGAAACTCTGCTTAAGTTCCAAACGCAGAGACTGCCCGGGGCCAAATTTCACCACTCAGAACCCTTCTGGCAAATCATTTAAATGGTTTAAAATAACAAGAAATACCAAAAAATTTAAAACAAAAAAAAATTGGGAAAAACCCAAAAATCTCTGAAGACCCTTTAAAATAAGTAGGTGGCCCAATCACAGAGGGCCTAAACCCTTGAGGGGGCCTTTCAATAACAATGGGACAAAATAATCCCAGAAATGATATCTTCTTACGCCAAAAAGACATTTAAATCCCTTCACATACGGGCTTCTTCCAAAATCGGGAAACATTTTTCGAACATGCTTCACATAAGCCCCATCATTAAAAAAAAAAGAAACACCAAATAAACAATCAGAAACTTGTCCACAAAATCCCCTGAAAAAAAGTCATTAGAAGGACTGGGAAACGGGGAAGGGGCATTATGGCCCAAAGGCATCACAAGTACTCAAAATGCCCTTTGGGTGTTAAAAGCCGTCTTCCCTTCATCCCCGTCTTAAAAGGAATAAGGGTTTTAAAAGCCCCCCTGAGGTCAAGCTTTGGGAAACCAAGTACGTTTTTTACCCTGGAAAAAAAGGTCAGAAAACAAGGAAAAGGATTGATATTTTTACAGTAATATTTTTCAAAAACGATAACAATACACGCCTTAAAGAACCCCTTTTTGGCCCCAAAAAAAAAAACCGGCACCAAGGTGAAGAGATGTCTGATATGACCCTTTTTCCAATGATTCCCTTTATAAAAGACCGCATAGCGTCATGTTCAGGTAAGACAAGTTTAAAAAAAGGGGACATTTAGGGGAATTTACACCCGCACAATTCAATACGCAGTCATAGCCCTATGGGGAGGGAAAGGGTGCAATTTACTTTCGCTAAAAACATCAAAAAAAAAAAAAAAAAATCAGGAAAATCCTCAGCCTGGGGGAGCAAAAAAACAGAGGTGGTATTAAACATTGGCACCCCAACTGGTTTCGACACAGATTTCCAAACCAAAAAAAAGGGTTATGAGACTGTAACCCAAAGGGGAAACCCCACTAATGCATGCAATTATTAGAACCAAAAATTTGCAGCACCCGGGTGATCAGGTTAAACCCCTTTATCACCTGAGTAGAAAAGGGGGTTTATTCTCAGCCAAAGGGGAAATCGATCCCCAGTAAGGAATAGATTTCCCGTAGGGGTATCAAGGAAACCCACAACTTTTTAGCAAAATCAAAAACCATCAGGTTAAAGCTGCTCCAGAATCAACAAAGCCTGACAGAAAATGGGGACAGAGACAACAAGTGACATTAAAAAAATTTAGTCTGAACCTCCCCAAAGACAACTGAGCGTGCAAAATGTCTTCCCCCTTTAGGGCAACTAAAAAGCAAGGGGCATCACCACAGTAGAAACAAAACCCTTTTGCCTTTTCCGAAACTCAACGCGTGCCCCAACCCCACCCACACACGCATGGGCTCAGCGCGGCTCACAAGGCAACCCCACCCCGCATACTTCTCCGCTCCGAAAACTCTGTCAATTTTTGAATCGCTAATACATAGAATCATTGAGACCAGAGGGACAGGGGAAACCCACCATAACATCCTTTACATTATCCGACAGACCCTTCCGAAAGGGCCGCCCAAAAGGCGCATTCCATTTGGTCGGGCTGCCACCTCGGGAAACTCACAGTAAACTCACGCATAAGGCCCCCCGTTTAATGCCAACAAACTTTTTCAGCTTTATCATGCATTAGGGTCATCGTACAATAACCCCAAAGCCAAAAAATCATCAAAATCACTCAAAACAGGGTCCCCAGTTCAGGGGAAAAAACCCCAAACCTAGACGCCGCGCAGGAGAGAATAATTTTAACCTCTGCCTGCTTTCCCGAGGGCTTAGATTTTTTGGCAAGAAACAATTTCAATTATTTTGAAATTCGAAACTTAGCTCGATCCCCCCCAAAAAAAAACTGGGATGGGGATCCTAGGGTTTCCACAACACAACCCAGCAAATAGCACAATATCCGAACCTATGGCAACTGATCCACACGGCCAGACAACTGGCAAACCCATTGGGAGAAAAATCCTCCCCACACCCAGAGAACAGAGGGAAAAAGAAAAAAAAAAAAAAATGCAACAACAAAAAATCCTACAACTTTCCTTCCTTCAAAATATTTTTTCCCTTTCTGTGAGTACCAAAAATTTTCTTATGGCCGGGTGATACTGTTATGTTACGGTAGCTGGGGAGTGCAGGCAAAAAAGGAAATACACCAAGCATTTGGAACTATAAATTTGCAGTACCCGAAACCACCGAACTAAGGCACCGGGGCTTTCCTACTTTGGTCCAAACGCCTCGTCCAGCCGGAAAAACAACTCACCTAAAGATAAAAAAAGGAAACTATCTGCCCCAAGAACCCAAAGATAATAGAAACCCCCCAAACTTAATGCGGTTAAAAAAAGGGAAATACTGACACAGAAAGAAAATATATAGCAAACGCTGGGGGCCCAAACTAACTAAATAAAAAGGACAAAGGGTACTTACTGCAATCCCCGAAAACCCCAAAAAACCCAACCTACTAATTTAAATCACCTGAGATCACACCCTCACCACCAAATTAGTTTTTCTGGTGAACAAAAACAGCAGCCACGAAAAAACTGGAAAAAGCAAAAACAAAACACAGTGGCTGGACTAAAAAGAGAGGGCAAAAGCCCCCGGAGGGACCCAGAAGGCCCCCACAGAAGGGCAGGAAACCCAAAAGCAAAAATATACAAAAAAAAAAAAATAAAAATTGTCTTATCTGAAGCAGGAGAAGCAACACGACAAGCAGGCTACAAAAGGGAAAATGAAAAAGGATTCAGACCAGAACAATTTACACCGCAACCCATGGGGAAAATTACTCCCCTTTTAAAAAACCAAACAGTAAAAACCTGATTCCCACCTCACAATCCTCACTTACCGCGTAACCACCAAGGAGCCTCTGCTCAAACTCATCCAAACCCATTCACAACACCTTTCCAGATACTGAACAGTTTTTTCGTGTTTTACTGAGTCTGTAGCTTTTCATTTTTTGATGCAGATTCACGCTCCAGTTATTCTTTAACTACTGCGGTTTTTATTCTGCTGGCGTGTTCACGCCCACCTTCACATTTTTCCAAATTGGTGCTCCCCTTTATTGAAAAAAATCTAATCTATTATTACACGTTTCCCATCCGTATCCAATACATTGGTTGCAAACCTATAAAAGTACAAAAAAGGGGCCTTTCACAGCTACTGAACATTTTGCTGCATGTTCCTGCAGTCTCGGGGAAAAAACCACACTTGGGCCTTATAACTTTCTGACTTCTTTACAATCTACAAATTAAAAGGCAGGGAGTAAGGCAAGTGTCGTGGCCGGGAGTTTCAGCAGGGGAAAGGGCTGGGGGTTCGTGGCTGCTGCCGCACCCGGACACAGCATCCACCATTTTTTCCCCCAAACGTTCCTTTAAGGCACTTTTTAGGAGCTCACGTACCCCCCTGCTGCGGGAAGAACAAATTTTAAGCCCCTTGTTGTTGGATGGCAGCCAAACATCCTTCAATTGCTTCCACTTTCCCCTCGGGCCACGAAAATGTTGACAACCATCTTTTTCTTTACCCCCTGCCAAATTTCCCGCACAAGGTTTTGAAAGGAGCCAGCTGATCCTGCTTTGTTCCAAAATTTTGGCTTGGAAACAGGGGCCCCGCCCAAGCACATTCTGGAAAGTAAAAGGGCAGTTGCAGTGATGCGCAACAGCTTTCTCTCTAATGTGAAGAGGGCCCCCGGGTGAGCCTGCCGATGGCAGCACACCGCAGAACGCATCCGATGAGATGAGACCAGGGCCTTTCTGTTGACAAGTGCTGGCCCAAACCCCCCAACAGCACAGGGGTTTTGGGAAAGGGGATGGAAATGGCGTGAGGGAAAAGGGAAGGGGGTGGTAGCAGCTCGAGGAAAGTTGCCCCAACGGTCCAAACAGTAGGGGGAGGTAGGCTGCAGCCCGGTTCCCCTGTACCCTCCTTTTTGGCACCCTTTTCTACATTCTTTTCCAACACCAAAACCCGGCCTCCCGGACTTCACTGCGTGTCCTTTTTTGACACACTTGCAATAAAATTTTGCATGAAAATGCAAGCTTGTAATCAAAAATTTTAAAAGAGTAAAAATACAGTAACCTCAATACCACAAATAGGGAAACATTACGGACAAAGCACGTAGCGAGTTTCAAAGACACACTGGAGATGTAGGCCAACCCCAGCAGCACCACATCTTCACTCGTGTTGGAGCCTCTTCCTCCAGCTCACCACAGGGGTTTGGGTTCCTCACAGGATCGCCATGGAAGAACCTCTGTAACTGTTTCCAGAACCCCATTTTATTCCCCCACACCAAGTTCCCTTCACCTCACACCCCAGGCCACAAAACAGCCATCGAGCACAGGCAGGGGATAAAAGAGGGGCCATACTGGGCAAACCATCCACAGACAGGCTCGAATGCTGGCTTTGCAAACCCTGCCCCTTTAAAATGCTGTCATTCAGGCTGGGGGAGACTGACTTTCCGTGACTTAAGTCATTGGCAGCCCACAATACAATTTGCCCACCGATTTATTTCAGCGGGAAAAGCCTCCCGGGGCTGCAAAAGCATTTAGGAAAAATTAAACACCCTACTAAACGCCGTCATAGCAAGGTCCACCTACCACGGCGTGGCCCCGTACCCATGGCCGGGGACGATACTTTCCCTCACTGCCCATTGGTCAATTTTGTGAGCCGGGGTACAGATCTTGCGAGTGCGCTGTACTGTTCTGCCAACCCAAGGTTTGCGGGAATCAAGTCTGCCACTTGCTCCTCCTCCTACCCCAGTTCCTCAAACTCGCGGGGGAGCCGTCACGGTCTCCTCCACATGACCCTGAACTTTTTCCCTGATCGACCATAGAGCACAGCCGGGCCAAACGAACACCCCAAAAATTAATTTACAGGGGGAATCGAAGCCACACAGCGCAGGAGCTCGGGAATGCCTCAAGCGGAGAGCGACGGTGGTTTTTTCCCAGCAATCTCAGCAGGTTTGGGAAAGTGTGTGACAAGGGCCGAAATCTGGGGGCAGCTCGGGCCTTTGGGAAACCTCACCACATACCAGTCGGGCACTTGCTCAACTTGGTCGTGCAGGTTTTTTGAGGGACTACCGGACTTGATGCACCTGCACAATCCCCTAGAGGGGCCCTTGCGACGTTCCAGCATGGCCAATGCGCATTCAGCTCTGCAACGCAGATTTCGCCTTCCTGAACACGCATCAATTACGTCCCCCACCGGGTGGAATTCCACGTTACAATTGGAGCGGTTTGTAGCAGCAGCCAGCAGTAATGGATATCAGCTGAAATCGGGCGAAACACTCGCAATTTCGTCGTTCACACTTCCCCTACGAGGGGCCTTTAAGGACATCGCCACTTTTGGGCTTTGTGAGTAAACGCGGAGGTGCGAGAGCACATCAGCCTGACTGTCCCCCTTTTCCCTCTTCAAAAAACACTGCAAGCAATAAGGGATGAGGTTTTGGAAGAGGTGGGGATGGGGGAGTCACAAATTCTTTCCCCTTTTCTGGACAGTCACGAAAAACGGGGTTCCTCACAAAGGGCTGGACAGTGTTCACTTTGTGAGGGGGATGAGGAGGAGTCAAGGGAGGGGGAAACATCGCTCCAGGGGGGAGGACCAACGCTCTAGTCTATGTAACGAGGGGGGGGTATGCAGAGCAGGCAGAGATGACCCCTTTTGCAGGGGAAAAGCTTTTTTCCCAGTTGGGAGTCTGCAGCACATTTTATTTCATGCTGCAGTGCCGAGAAACGACCGCCGCATCCCCCACATTTCACCACGTCGTTAGGGGGTGTCACCCTCCTAGACCCCCCGCTAACCCCGGGAAACTTAAAAGCCTCATCAAACCGTGAACCGGGGCGAAAATGTGGGAGCCCAAGACTACGGTGCAATCCATAATGTTCTCCTTTTCCACCAGAGCCTGTGCGCTACGCTTTACAAAGCCTCTGTGCGTCGAGGCAGTGGAGACAGCTCGCAACAAAGGGACACAAGCAGCGCCCTCACAGGGCAAACCATATGTTCCAAATGGGGCGAAGTTTTGGGCAGCGCCACCAATGTCTACACCATCCCAGACGGCTCCCGTCAGCAGGAGGCAACGTTTTTTGAAATGTGACAGACTACATTTTTTTCCCTCTCGTGTAACCCCCCAATGGCTTTCCCCCTTTAAGTTTTGGGTCTCAACTGGATACAGGCCAAGCTTAGCCAGTATGCATTGGAGGGCTGCTTTCCCTGCTCCCGGTATATCGGAGCGCGTCTTTTTTGCCGCAGGTGGGGTGTACTAACAACCCGCTGCGACTATCCCCGAAAATGTGACCGGGTTTCTTTTCTGAAAATGAACAAGGGGATGGGTCCGCCAAATTTTTTGTCCGTTTCAGATTAAATAACTGGTTCGCAACGTTTCCATGTCCCCCCGTTCCCCACACTGCACGAAAAACCCATGTCGAACATCTCCAAAAAGGGAAGGCCCTCACCCGATGTATCTTAAAAAAAGGAAAATTTTGAAGTTTTTTTTTTTTTTTAGCCTAGAAAAATAAATTTTTTATGACAAATAGACAAATAATAAATTTTTCCACACGCATATCTGCACATTTTTATTTAAATGGGAACAAAAAAATAAAACATAGTCTTCACTTTTTTGAAAAATTTTTGCATAAAAGTACATTTTTTTTAACTTTTCAATTAAGCTTTTTAAGGGCTTATCGTACCTGTAAGATAATGCAGTCAAAGGGTGTACAAATCATAAAACCTCATCATCATCTCACGATTTTTATTTATGACAGATTTTTTAAAAAATACACATACTATCCCAAAACTGAAACTTCACACCCCATAATGAAAGGGCCAGCATCAAAAACCGGGTAATATGGAATAAAAAATTATTACATCTATAAAGTGCATCATGAAACGACAATAGGTAGTACTATTTATACCTGCAAGGGGTTTTGAAACAACACAACAGATAAAAATTTAATAATGGTATATAGTATCACTGCATTTTTACTCATGGACAATGTCGATGTAATCTGTACCTCAATAAAGTCAGCGTAAACCCTTTGCTTTTTAGTCTTTTAGAATGTTTAAGAGGGGCGGTCTTTTTTTTTGGTCATAGGGAGTATTTGACAGTAAATGATTACTGCGTTTATTTTTGGGTCCCTAGGGGCAATAACCGCTAACGTCACATTTTTTTAAGCATCTAATTGACACAAAAGCTCCCCCCCCTACGCGTGACAGTAGGAAGGATGGGTTTACGAAAAAGCCTTGCCAACCCAAAATGCTTTTACCCTCTTTTAACCGTCCAACAAAAAAAACATGTTGCAGCCGCAGACTTTTTTGACGTACAGTAAACATCGCCATTACCCCAGAGGGGTCCCCTGTCTGATACAGACAAAAATATACCTTTTCATCCGAGCCTTTTTTTCACCTACACTGCGGCACACACTTTAAAATTTTGACAAAACATTATGTTTTTTTTAAAAGGTTATTTTTATCGTACATTATTGGTTCATCCTTGATGAGTCCATGCTGGACATGTCATACATGTGTAAAGTAACATTTATTAACTTAAATAAAGAAAGTCTGTGACGTCACATCAAAATTTCAATGATAGATGATATACATTACAAAATCCATTGTCTTTACATGTTATGGTTAACAAACGTTCCCTTTAAACTTATTCATAAAAACAAAAATGGACTTTTATTTTTAAATTTACAACACTAAATTTTTTTTAACAATTTTTTGGGTTGTTTGTTCCTTTCTGTTGGCATTTCATATATCTTTATATTTGCAGTGTCTTTTTTTTTATTATTTTAAATTAGGAAACATGTGACTTTTGTACCGTGTTTGC
>JARQOD010011725.1:0-22335 GCA_033576555.1 Oophaga sylvatica
AACCCTTTATGGAAATTCCAAATTTTACCCCAAAGGGGAATTTCCCAAACCAAAATTTTCCCCGGGAAAAATTTAAAAATCGGGGCCCCTTTAAAAAAAGTATGGACTTAAAATCACACATTGTTTAAAAACCACCTTTCCCCCAACCCCTTCACTGCCATTCCATCTCCAAAATTGGGCATTTCTCACACCAATATCCCCCCGTAGTAAATTCAGACCATCAGGCGCCTAAGGAATTTAACAACATGTATTTTTAACCTTCAACAAAGCCAATGGTGTTAAAAAATCCAGCCTCTCCAACCCCTTCAGCTGGAATCCACTCCAAAATTTGGGCATTCTCACACCAACTCCCGTTAGGTATATTCTGAACCATCCCGCCGCCTAAGGTAATTAACAACAGTATTTAACTCTCAGAATGAAATGGTGTAAAAAATCAGCCTCCTCCAACCCTTCACTGCCATTCCATCCCAAAATTGGGCATTTCCACACCAATATCTCCTAGTAATTTCTGAACCATCAAAGGCCGCCTAAGGTAATTTAACAACATTATTTAGCTTCGACTCACATGGTTTAAAAAATCCGCTCCTCCAACCCCTCACTGGCCATTCCATCCAATTGGGCATTTCTAAAAATTCCGAATCGAACCCCGCCTAGGTATTAACAACATTAGTTGCTCAGGACATGCACACATGTTTAAAAATCCAGCCCTCCAACCCTCACTGGCCATTTCCATCTCCAAATGGGATTTTCACACCATTCCCCGTAGTTTAAAATTCGAACAGGGCCCCCTAAAGGAATTTAACACATTATTTACCTCAGACAGCCACATGGTGTTTAAAAATCCACTCCCCAACCCTTCACTGGCCATTCCATCTCCAAAATTGGGCATTTTCACACAATATCTCCCGTTAGTAATATTCGAACACAGGCCCTAATGTAATTTAAACAACATATGTTAGTCTTCGACACCAATGGTTTTTAAAAATCAGCTCCTCCAACCCCTTCACTGGTTCCATCTCCAAAGGCATTCCACACATATCTCCCTTTGTAATATTTAACCATCAGCCGCCTAAGGAAATTAACATTATGTAGTCTTCAAACACATGGTGTTAAAAAATCCCTCCCAACCCTCACTGGCCATCCTCTCCAAATTGGGCATTCTCACACCAATATCTCCCTTAATATCTGAACCACAGCCCAACGTAATTAACACATTTTGTTACTTCAGACATGCCCATGGTGTAAAAATCAGCTCCTCCAACCCTTTAGCTGCCATTCACTCCAAATTGGGGCATTCCACACAATATCCCCGTGGTAAATCTGAACATCAGGCCGCCAACGGAATTAACAACATGTATGTGCTTCAGAATGCACACATGTGTAAAAAATCCACCTCCTCCAACCCTTCAGCGGCCATCCACTCCAAAATGGGGCATTTCTCACACCATACTCCCTAGGTAATATCTGAACATCAGGCCGCTAAGTAATTAAAAAACAGTATTTAGCTTCAGGACATTTTTTTGGGGGTTTCCACACCAATATCTCCCCTTAGGTAATATTCGAACCATCAGGCCGCCCAAGGGAATTTAACAAAAGTAGGCCTTCAGGGCTTTACAAGGTGTTAAAAAATCCAGCCCCCCCAACCCCTTCACTGGGGATTTTCCCTCTCCAAAATTGGGGATTTTCACACCAATATCCCTTTTAAATTTAAAATTCTGAACCATCAGCCGCCTAAGGGAATTTTAAAAAACATTATGTTTCTTCAGGACATCCCATGGGGTTAAAAAATCCAGCCTCCTCCAACCCCTTCAGCTGGCCATTCCCCCTCCAAAATTGGGGCATTTCTCACACCAATACTCCCTTAGGTAATATTTTTGAACCACAGGCCGCCAAAGGGAATTTAACAAAATGTATGTTACCTTCAGGAATGCACAATGGTTTAAAAAATCCAACCCCCCCCTCCAACCCCTTCAGCTGGATTCCACTCCAAAATTGGGCATTTCTCACACCAATATCCCCTTAGGTAAATTCTGACCCATCAGGCCGCCAACGTAATTTAACAACATTATGTTAGTTCAGGGAAAACACATGTGTTTAAAAAAACCAGCCTCCTCCAAAAACCCCCTTTAGCTGGCCATTCCTCTCCAAAAAAGGGCATTTTCACACCAATATCTCCCTTGGGGAATTTTCTGAAACCCTCAGGCCGCCTAAAAGGGAATTTAACAACGATGTAGCTTTAGGCCCCCCAGGTGAAAAAAAACCAGCCTCCTCCAACCCCTTCAGCTGGCCATTCCATCTCCAAAAATTGGGGATTTCTCACACCAATATCTCCCCCAGGTAATATTCTAACCATCGGCCGCCTAAGGGAATTTAAAAAATTATTTTAGCCCTTTAGGACTCAACATGGTGTTAAAAAAAACCATCCTCCCCAACCCTTTACTGGGGCCTTTCCTCTCCAAAAATTGGGGTTTTTTCCCCCAAATTTGATTTTTCCAAACCCCCTAAGGGAAATTTTTTTCAACTTTTGTTTTTTAAACAATGCAAAGGGTTTTTAAAAAAAACCCCCCCTTTTTCCGGGGCCTCCAACCAAAATTTTTGGGGGATTTTTTCCAAAAACCCCCCTTTTAAAAATTTTTTACCCCTTGGTAAAGAAAAATTTCCAAAAATTTTTTTCCAGGAACCACTTTAAAAAATCAACCCCTCCAACCCCCGGGGATTCCACCCAAAATGGGGATTTCTAACCAAAACCCCTTAGGAAAATTTAAAAAAAGGGGCCCCGGAATTTAACAAAAGGGTTTTTTAAAAAACCCTTTTAAAAATCCCCCCCCTCCAAACCCCCAAAAGGCCCTTCCCCCCCAAATTGGGGTTTTAAATCACCCGGGAACCCCCAAAATTTTAAATAAAAACCAAAATGGCCCTTTTTTTAAAAACCCCCCCAAAAAAACCCCCCCCCCCCCCCCTTAAAAAAATTTCCCCCCAAACCCCCCTTGGGCCCCCAACCCCCTTTTTTAATTTTTAACCAACCCTGGTAAAATTTTTAACCTCTTCCCCTTTTAAAATTTTAAAAACCCCCCTCCAAATTTTAATTTTTTCCCAAAATTGGGGCCCCCCCCAAAACCCCTTTGGATTTCAAACCCTACCCCTAAATAATTTAAAAAAAATTTGATTTTCAAAACAATTGGGGAAAAACCCCCTCCCCAATTTTAAAACCCCCCCAAACCCCCTTTAAACCCCTTCTCCCAAAAAAAACTCCTAGGAAATTTACCCCAAAATTTATTTTTACCCCGGGGAAAAGGGTTTTTTTTAAACCCCCCCCCCCCCCCTTTTTTAACCCCTTAAAAAAAATTTTCATTTCCCAAAATTCCCCTTAAAACCAACCAGGGGCCCAATAATTTAAAAATTTGGCCCAAAGGAAATGAAAAATTTTAACCCCCCAACCCATTTAAAAATTCCAAAATTCCCCCCCCCAATTTCCCAAAATTTTTTTCCCCCCCCTAAAAAAAAAATTTTACCTTTTACCCCTTTTTTTAAAAAAAACCCCCCCCAACCCCCGTATTTCCTCCCAAAACATTTTTTAAAAATCTTTAAATTTTTTTTTTTTTTTTTTTTTTTTTTTTTTTTTTTTTTTTTTTTTTTTTTTTTTTTTTTTTTTTTTTTTTTTTTTTTTTTTTTTTTTTTTTTTTTTTTTTTTTTTTTTTTTTTTTTTTTTTTTTTTTTTTTTTTTTTTTTTTTTTTTTTTTTTTTTTTTTTTTTTTTTTTTTTTTTTTTTTTTTTTTTTTTTTTTTTTTTTTTTTTTTTTTTTTTTTTTTTTTTTTTTTTTTTTTTTTTTTTTTTTTTTTTTTTTTTTTTTTTTTTTTTTTTTTTTTTTTTTTTTTTTTTTTTTTTTTTTTTTTTTTTTTTTTTTTTTTTTTTTTTTTTTTTTTTTTTTTTTTTTTTTTTTTTTTTTTTTTTTTTTTTTTTTTTTTTTTTTTTTTTTTTTTTTTTTTTTTTTTTTTTTTTTTTTTTTTTTTTTTTTTTAAAAAAAAAAAAAAAAAAAAAAAAAAAAAAAAAAAAAAAAAAAAAAAAAAAAAAAAAAAAAAAAAAAAAAAAAAAAAAAAAAAAAAAAAAAAAAAAAAAAAAAAAAAAAAAAAAAAAAAAAAAAAAAAAAAAAAAAAAAAAAAAAAAAAAAAAAAAAAAAAAAAAAAAAAAAAAAAAAAAAAAAAAAAAAAAAAAAAAAAAAAAAAAAAAAAAAAAAAAAAAAAAAAAAAAAAAAAAAAAAAAAAAAAAAAAAAAAAAAAAAAAAAAAAAAAAAAAAAAAAAAAAAAAAAAAAAAAAAAAAAAAAAAAAAAAAAAAAAAAAAAAAAAAAAAAAAAAAAAAAAAAAAAAAAAATTCACTCACCCAAGGTAATTTTAACTTATGTTTTAGGTTCACAGGGTTAAAAACACTTAAACCCTCGTGCCACCCACCAAATGGGATTCTCCCAAATCCCGGATTTTAACCAAGCCCCTTCGTATTTAAAAGTTTGGCTAGGAATACAATGTGTTAAATCCCCCCATTTAAACCCCTTCCTCCCAAATTGGGCTTTTACCAAATTGTTGGATTCTACCAAGCCCAATGAATTAAACATAGAGCTAACGAATTTTAAAAATAGTCTCACCCTCACTGGATCCACTCCAAATTGGGCTTTCAACCAAACTCCAGGTTTCAACATACCCTTGGTATTTTAAAAACAGTTGCTCAGATTTCACTGTAAAATTAGCCCCCAACCCCGTGCCATTTAAAATTGGGATTTTCCCCAAACTCCGTGGATCCCACCCAATGGATTTAACAAATGTAGTATTTCAGAAAAGCCCTGGTGTTAAAACAATTCCAAACCCAAATTCAAACCTCTCCAAACCTTCTCCCATATCCCTGAAATTGAACTCACCCAATGTATTAAAATGATTTCTCAGAATCCCTTGAAAAACCATTTAACCCCTTTGGCATTCCATTCAAAATCATTCTCACATCCCGTGGAAATTCGACCCAAAGGGAAGAATTTACAACAATTTTCCTTGGTACAAATTTTAAACCCCCTCAACCCCTTAGTGGCTTCAAAACCAAGGGTTAAAACAATCCCCTGTAATCGAACATCCCAATGGTATTACACATATTGGGTTTAAATTTAACATTGAAAATACTTTCCCCAAATTTGCCATCCATTTAAAAATTTTTCCCAACCCTTTATTCTGCCCTCCCAAAAGGATTAACAAATTGTAGCTTCGAATGCCAAAGGTTTAAAAAATCCAGCTCTCAATTAAACCACCCTCAAATCTTCACCCAAATTTCCCTTATTATTTGAATTTAGCCCAAATTTTACAAGTATTTATCAGGCTACAAATTTAAAATAGCCCTCAACCCTAGTGGAAAACATCTCCAAGGGTTCTCCAATATCTCCTGGATTTTCCACACCCTCGTAATTAAACATTGAGCCAGGTCCAAGTTTAAAACAGTTACCTTCAAGGCTTCATTAAATAGGGAACTACCCAACCCAGGTATCTGAACCAACCCCCGGTAATTCAACATAGTGCCTAGGAATGCCCCATGTGTTAAAACGGCCTCAACCCATGGTTTACCCAAATTGGGGTTCTCCAACTCCGAGGAAATTTGTCCATAGGCCCTCCCAATAACACGTTGTATTTGACTTTCCAATGGTTTAAAAATAGTTAACCTTCACTCCCTTTTAAAAGGCTTCTCCCCAACCCCGTGATTCTCCAAGGCCCTAATTTTTTACAACGTTTTAGTTAGACTGCACATGTTAAAATAAATCCAACCTCCTCCACCTCCAAGGGTTTCCACTAAATTTGGATTTCACCATACCCCTAAGGAATTTAACACAGTTTACTTAGGGCTCACATGTGTTAAATCAGCTCCCCAAACCCCTTGGGCCCCCACTCCAAAGGGGACTACCAATTCTCCTTGGTATTTAACCATACCCTAAGTAATTTAAAAATAGTGCCTAGGATAACATGTAAATAGCTCCCAACCCTAGTGACATCCCAACATTCTAACCAATCTCCTAAATATTGCCATACCCCTAAATTTTTAAAAATTTCCTCAGCCAATGGTTAAAAAAGTCTCACCCCTAGTGGAAATCCACTCCCTTCCCTTTTCCCCATATTCCTGGATTTCTAACCATACCCTAGGTATTTAAACAATTTAATTTAACATATTGTTTAAAATCCCGTTAAACCCCTCCTCACTCAATTTGGGCATTCCACACCAATTTCCTTAATATCTCCTAGGTATTTAAAAAGTAATTTTTAACTGAATGTTTAAAATCCACTTAAAAACCCAGCCCTCCACCAAATTGGGCTTTCACACCAAATTGTTGAAATTTAACCATACCCAAAAAGGGATTTACAATGAGGCCAGAATACCATTGTTAAAAACCCCCCCAACCCCAGTGGATCCATCTCAAATTGGGCTTCACCCAAATTGGGAATTTTAACCAACCCCCTAATTAATCCCAATGTATTTAAAAACTTACCCCAAGGGAAAAATCAGCTCCCCACCCTTCAGCTGCCATTCCATCCAAAATGGGCATTTCCCACCAATATCCCGTTAGGTAATATCAACCACAGGCGCCTAGGTAATTTAAAACAGAGTTAGTTCAGGAATTCACAGGGTAAAAAATCCGCCTCCCAACCCCTCACGGCCTTTCCTCCAAAATGGGCTTCTCAAATTCCATTATAATTTAACCAGCCGTAATTAAACAATTATTAGCCCTAAATGGGTTTTAAAAACACCTCCCCCCTTCAGCTGCCATTCAAAAATTTTTAAATTGGGGCCCAAAATTTCTTCACACAACTTTAAATCAACTCCCAAATTGGAATTAAACAATTTCCCTTTAGACAAACTGGGGTTTAAAATCCCCTCCCCCCTTACTGGAATCCCAAATTGGGATTCAACCAAACCCGGGTAATTTGAACACAAACCCCAGTAAAATAAAATTGACTTCAATTCAAATGGTTTCCCTCTCCAATTCACTCCACCATCCTTGGATTTTACACCATATTTTAGAAACGACAACACCCTATGGAATTTTAAACAATGAGAAATCCGGTCAATTGTTAAAACGCCCCAACCCCATCATCCCCTCCAAAATGGGGTTTTTCCTATTCCTAGGTTATTTGACATAGGCAAAGGTATTTAACAACAGAGTTAGTCTCAGACACCCATGGGTAAAAATCAGTCCTCCAACCCTTAGGGCCCTTCCACCCAAAATTGGGGCATTTCTCACCAAAATCTCCTTAGGTATTTTGACCATGGGGGCCAAGTAATT
Organism: Oophaga sylvatica; assembly: GCA_033576555.1. Taxonomy (NCBI): domain Eukaryota; kingdom Metazoa; phylum Chordata; class Amphibia; order Anura; family Dendrobatidae; genus Oophaga; species Oophaga sylvatica. Next base: position 7,305 of record JARQOD010011725.1, read on the forward strand.
AACAACGTATTTGCTTCAGGACATTCAATGGTTTAAAAATCACCTCTCCAACCCTTCAGCTGGCCTTCATTCAAAATTGGGATTTCTAACCAATACTCCCGGTATATTCTAACATCGGCCAATTAAAACAATTTTATTTGCTCGACATAAATGTTAAAAATCCGCCTTCCACCCATGCATTCTCCAAATTGGGATTTCTACCATACCCCTAGAAATTAACACAGGTTGTATTAAACTTTACTTTAAGTTCAGGCTCCAATTTTAAAAACCATCTCAATTGGGCATTCTCCCAAATTGGGAATTCCAACCAATTTCCCTAGTAATTTAACATAAGCCCTGAATTTAAAAAATTAGCTCACACCCATGGTTAAAAATGCCCCCCAACCCTTAGTCTCCATCTCCTTGGGAATTTAACCAAATTTTTAGTTTAACATGCCAAGTTTAAAAATTTTACCCTTAGGCATCACCATGTAAATTCCCCCCCCAAACCCTTATGCCTTTACCAAATTTGGATTTAAACCCTATTCCTTAGAATTTTTCCATGGGTAATATTCCCAAAATTTTACTTCACATCTCAATGGTTTAAAAATCACCCCAACCCCTTAGTATTCTTCCAAATTGGGAATTTAACCAATAGTAGTAAATTTAAATCACCCAGTATTAACACATTTGGCTTACTCAATGGGTTAAAATCGCCCCCACCCCATGGATTTCCCCAAAATTGGGGATTTCACCCAAATTCCGTAGTAAATTCCACGCCCCAATTTTCACGATTAGTCTCAGGCATTCTCAAGGTTAAATTGTTCAACCCTTCAGCGGCCTTCATTCAAAATGGTTCCACACCAACTGTGTAAATCACCTCACCCTATTAAATTAACTTATTTTTCTTACTCACATGGGTTTAAAAAAAATCTAACCTTTATGGCACCTAAAGGGATTTCCCAATATTCCTTAGGAATTGAACATCAGCCGCCTAAAAACCCCTTGTTTTCAACTCAATGGTAAAACCACCCCTAACCCTCAGCGCCCAAATTAAAAAGGGATTTCTCAACCCAAATTTTCCTAGTTTTAAATCAGGCCCAATTATTAAAAATGTAATTGTCTTCAACATACTGGTTAAAATCCCCCCCAACCCAAGGTTTCCATAAATTGGGGGTTCACCATTCCCGTGTAAAACAACCTCCGCCTAAGGATTACAAATTGTTTTTCCCAAATTCCAAGGTAAAAATCAGCCCCAATTACCATTATCTCAAGGGCTTCCACAATATCCCTTGAATTTAACCTCAGCGATAAATTTAAAAATTTTACCAACTCCAAGGTTAAAAAACATCCCCAACCCTTCGTGGCCTTCATCTCAAATGGGAACCCACCAACCCCTTAGTAAATTCCACCCCAAAGGATTTAACAATAACCTTAGAATGACACAGGTTAAATATCAACCCTATGCCTTCATCTCCAAATTGGGATTTTACCCAACCGTTTAATATTAAATGGCCCTAATTTAAAAATTTTACTCAGATCCACGGTTTAAAATTTCCCCAAGGCATTCTCCAATGGGTTTAAACCCTTTCTCCCCTTTAATCGCCATTCCCCAAAAGGATTTAACAAATGTAGTTATTTCGACATTCCTTGGGGAAAATCACTTTACCCCCAGCTGCAACCATTAAAAACTCCCAAAACCCTAGTTTCAACCTCCCAAAGGAAATTTAAAAATTTTCTTAGAATCACACGGGAAAATCACTTTACCTTCAGCTGCCACCATTAAAATTGGGGTTCTCACCTACTCCTTTAAATTGCATCCCCAAAACTTATTTACTAACATAAGGTTTAAAAATGGCCTCCACCCTAGTCATCCACTCCAAAGGGGATTTCCCCAAACCCTTGGTATTTCAACATACCCTAAGGTAATTTAACCATAGTTGCCAGAAAACATTTTTAAAAACCAGCCTCCCAATTACCACTCTCCAAATTGGGATTTCACCAAACCATTAGGAATTTACCATACCGTAGGTATTTAACAAAGGGCTTGGAATTCACTGTTTTAAAACAGAAACAGTTAAATCAGGCCATTATCTCCAAATGGGCATTCCACCCAAATTGGTGGTTTTCTAACAAACCCACGAATTTAAAAATGGGCTTGGAATTAACATGTGTTAAAATTCGCCCCCCAACCCAGTGGAATTCCAAATTCCTCACCATTTCCTTGGAATTTTACCATACCCTATAATTTAAATAGGCTAGGATCCACATGTGTAAAATTTAGTCTCCAATTATCCACTCTCCAAATGGGCATTCTCCCAAATTGATTAAATTTTACACAACCCAAAGTATTTAAAATGGTTAACGTTAAAATTTAATGGTTAAAACCGTTTAATCAGCCCTTCACCCAAAAAAGGGCATTCCCCCTTCCTAACCATCACCCTAAGTATTTAACATTAGAGCTAGAATACACTGGTGTTAAAATCACTTAATCAGTCCTCCACCCTTGGGCATTCTCCCAATCTTCCATATATTGACCACAGCGCCTAAGGTAATTTAACAACATGTATGTTAGCTCAGGACTCACAGGTGTTAAAAAATCCAGCTCCTCCAACCCTTCAGCTGGCATCCATTCCAAAAATTTGGGGATTTCCACCAAATCTCCCGTTAGGTATATCTGCATCAGGCCCAAGAATTTAAAACAGTTGTTAGTCTTCAAACACATGGGTTAAAAAACCACTCTCCAACCCCTTCAGCTGCAATTCATCCAAAATTGGGCATTTCACACCAATATCTCCCGTTAGTTAATTGAACATCGGGCCGCTAAGGTAATTTAACAATGTAGTAGCTCAGACATGCCCAGGTGTTAAAAAACCAGCTTCCAACCCCTCCCCCCCTGGCATTCCACCAAAATTGGGGTTTAAATATCTGAGAACGCCTACGTAATAAAACAAATTTTTTCTCGGGAAACAATTAAAATCCACCCCCATCCCTTCAGTGCATTCATCTCAAATTGGGGTTCTAAACAATATCCGTATTAATTAACACAGGGCCCCAACTAATTTAAAAATTTTACCCTTTAGGCATACCATTTTTAAATTTCCACCCAACCCCTTAGGGATTTCTAAATGGGCATTTTAAAAAACTGTAGTTTTAAATTGAACAGGGTAGTTTTCAACTTGTGCTTCACACCAATGGGTTAAAAACCAACTCCTAATTTTGCCATCACCCAAAATGGGATTAACCAACCCGTAGTTTCTTCAGGCCCTAATGGTTTAAAACGTTTAACCCCTTTACTCCATTTAAAATGCTCTCAACCTACCTTAATTCCCAAATTGGGTTCTCAAATTCCCTTAGGTAATTCAACCATCAGGGAAATATTAACCAATTTAGCTGCATGCAAATGGGTAAAACACTCCCCAAATTCTGCCTTCCCCCCAAAGGATTTACACCCAAATTTCCTTTTTGAAATTTAAATCAGCCCAAAATTAAAAGATTTATCTAAATGCCCTTTAAAATCTCCCTTAACCCCCTGGCCACCACCAATCATTTTACCCAAAACTCCTGGTAAATTTGCCTCACCCCTAATTCAATTATTTTGGCATCCACTTTTTAAAAATACCCCAACCTCAGCGCCACTAAAATTATTACACATATTCCTTAGAAATCACCTGGGTAATATTTCAACTTATTTCTCAAATGGGAATTTTAAAAATCCCCCCCAAATTTGGCCCCCCCCAAAGGGATTCCACAAACCTTAGGAACTGACACAGGTGGTAAAAAAATTTTACCCTTTGGCTCCCTTAAATCTTTTCCAACCCCTTACTGCCATACCAAATGGGATTTAACAAATTTAAATTTCAACATGCCAGGTTTAAAATATTACCTTTAGGATCCATTAAATGGCTCACCAACCCTTAGGCATTCCTCCCAAGGGATTTCCACAAATATCTCCCCTAGTATTTAAATCGCCCTAATGTATTAACAAATGATTTCTAAAAAACTGGTGTTAAAAATCACCTCAACCCTTAGCTGTTTCCCAAATGGGATTTCACACAATTCCGAAATAATTTAACCTGCGCAATATTCAAATGGTTTTTCCACATCCCTTGGGGAAAATCCACCCTCCAACCCCTTAATCCATTCCTCTCCAATGGGTTTAACAACTCCCAATTTTCTGCCATCACCCAAGGATTTAACATTTCCTAGTAATATTCTGAACCATCAAAGGGCCCCCTAATGGTAATTTAACAACATGTATGTTAGTCCCTTTAGGACATTCTCACATGGTGTTAAAAATCCAGCTTTCCCCCAACCCCTTCAGCTGGCCATTCCATCTCCAAAATTGGGGCATTTTCACACCAATATCTCCCTTTTGGTAAATTCTGAACCATCAGACCGCCTAACGGTAATTTAACAACATTATTTAGTCTTCAGCACATGCACACATGGTGTTAAAAAATCCAGCCTCCTCCAACCTCTTCAGCTGGGCCATTCCCCTCTCCAAAATTGGGGCATTTCTCACACCAATATCTCCCGTTAGGTATATTCTGAACCATCAGGCCGCCTAACGGTAATTTAACAACATGTATGTTAGCCTTCAGGACATGCACACATGGTGGGTTAAAAAATCCAGCCTCCTCCAACCCCTTCAGCTGGCCATTCCATCTCCAAAATTGGGGCATTTCTCACACCAATATCTCCGTTAGGTAATATTCTGAAACCCTCAGGCCGCCTAACGGTAATTTAACAACATGTTTTGTTAGCCTTCATGAATTCACACATGGTGTTAAAAAATCCAGCCTCCTCCAAACCCTTCAGCTGGCCATTCCACTCAAAATTGGGCATTTCTCACACCAATATTCCCGTTAGGTAAAATTTTGAACCATCAGGCCCCCTAATGGTTAATTTAACAACATGTATGTTAGTCTTCAGGACATTCCACCTGGTGTTAAAAAATCCAGGCCCCCTCCAACCCCCTTTATCTGGCCATTCCATCTCCAAAATTGGGGCATTTCTCACACCAATATCTCCCGTAAAGGGACTATTCTGAACCATCAGGGCCCCCTAACAGTAATTTAACATTATTTTAGTCTTCAGAACATCACACATTTGGGGTTAAAAAATCCAGCCTCCTCCAAACCCCCTTTAGCGTGGCCATTCCATCTCCAAAATTGGGGCATTTCTCACACCAATATCTCCCGTTTTGTAATATTCTGAACCATCAGGGCCGCCTAAGGGAATTTAACAACATGTGTTAGCCTTCAGGACATCACACATGGGGTTAAAAAATCCAGCCTCCTCCAACCCCTTCAGCTGGCCATTCCATCTCCAAAATTGGGGCATTTCTCACACCAATATCCCCCCGTTAGGTAATATTTTGAACCATCAGCCGCCTAATGGGAATTTAACATGTATTTAGTCTTCAGGACATCTCACATGGTGTTAAAAAATCCAGCCTCCTCCAACCCCTTCAGGTGGCCATTCCATCTCCAAAATTGGGGCATTTCTCACACCAATATCTCCCTTAGGGACAGTAATTCTGAACCATCAGGCCGCCTAACAGTAATTTAACATGTAAGTTTTGTCTTCAGAAAATGCACACATGGGTTAAAAAATCCAGCCTCCTCCACCCCTTCAGCTGGCCATTCCATCTCCAAATTGGGCATTTCTCACACCAATATCTCCCGGGATAGGTTTAAAATTCTGAACCATCAGGCCGCCTAACGGTAATTTAACAACATGTATGTTAGCCTTCAGGACATGCACACTGGTGTTAAAAAATCCAGCCTCCTCCAACCCCTTCAGCTGGCCATTCCATCTCCAAAATTGGGGGATTTCCACACCCAATATCTCCCGTTAGGTAATATTCTGAACCATCAAGGCCGCCTAATGGTAATTTAACAACTTTTAAGTTAACGTCTTCGGACAGCCCCAGATGGGTTAAAAAATCCAGCCTCCTCCAACCCCTTCAGTGGCCATTCCATCTCCAAAATTGGGCATTTCTCACACCAATACTCCCGTTAGGTAATATTCTGAACCATCAGGCCGCCTAATGGTAATTTTAAAAAACATGTATGTTTAACGTCTCAGGACATTCTCACATGGTGTTAAAAAATCCAGCTTCCTCCAACCCCTTCAGCTGGCCATTCCATCTCCAAAATTGGGGGATTTCTATTCCTGAACCATCAGACCGCCTAACGGTATTTTTAAAAACATGTATGTTAGTCTTCAGGACATGCACACATGGTGTTAAAAATCCACCCCTCCACCCTTCACTGCCTTCCATCTCCAAAAATTTGGGGGATTTTTCACACCAATATCCCCGTTTGGTAATTTCCCCGAACCATCAGGCCCCCTAAGGAATTTTAACAACTGTATGTTAGTCTTCAGGGCTTCACACATGGGGTTAAAAAAATCCCCCTCCTCCAACCCCCTTAGCTGGGTTCCTCTCCAAAATTGGGCATTTTTCACACCAAATTTCCCGTTTTAATATTCTGAACCATCAGGCCCCTAAAAAGGGAATTTAAAAAGTAGTTAGTTTTAGGACTCCACTGGTGTTAAAAATCCCCCTCCCCAACCCCTTAGCTGGCCCTTCCATCTCCCAAAATTGGGGATTTCTCCCCAATTTTCTCCCTTAGGGAAATTCTGAACCATCAGGGCCCCAAATTTTTTTAACAACATTATGTTAGTCTTCAGGACATTTCCCCAGGTGTTAAAAAATCCACTTTTCCTCCAACCCCTTGTGGGGCCCTTCCATCTCCAAAAATGGGGCATTTCACACCAAAACTCCCTTTTGGTAATATTTAACCCCAGCCCCTAAGGTAATTTTAACAACGTAAGTTAGTCTTCCAAAATGCAACCTGTGTTAAAAAAAATTTCCCGCCTTCCAACCCCTTTCCCGGCCATTTCCCTCCAAAATTGGGGCATTTCTCACACCATATCTCCGTTTGGTAATATTTTTGACCACAGGCCCCTAAGTATTTTTAAAAACATTTGTTTTTCAGGGAAACCACATGGGGTAAAAATCCACCTCCTCCCAACCCCCACTGGCCCCTTCCCTCTCCAAAATTGGGGGATTTTCACACCAAAACTCCCCTTTTGGGAAATTTTGAACCATCAGGCCGCCAAGGTAATTTAACAAATGTTGTTAGTCTTCAAACATGCACACATGGGGTTTTAAAAAACCACCCCCCAACCCCTTCAGTGGCATTCCATCTCCAAAATTGGGGGGATTTTTTACACCCTATCTCCCTTAGGTAATATTCTGAACCATCAGGCCGCCAAAAGGGAATTTTAAAAACAGTATGTTAGTCTTTAGGACATCCAAAATGGTTAAAAAAACCGCCTCCCCCAACCCTTCACGGGCCTTCCATCCCAAAATTGGGCATTTCTACACCAAAAATCCCTTAGGAATTTCTGAACCCCAGGGGGCCCAATGGTAATTTAACAACATGTATTTAGTCTTCAGGAAACCACATGGTGTTTTTAAAATCCACCTCCTCCAAAACCCTTTGCTGGATTTCCCTCTCCAAAATTGGGGCATTTCTCACACCCAAAATCTCCGTTAGGAATATCTAACCTCAGGCCCCCAAAAAGGTATTTAACAAAATGTAGTTTGCTTCAGGACATCCACAGGTGTTAAAAAAAACCCCCTCCTCCAAACCCCTTTACGGCCATTCCTCCCAAATTGGGGGATTTTCACACCAAAATTTTCCCGTTTGGTAAAAATTCTGAACCCCAGGGGCCAAAGGTAATTTAAAAACTGTATTTAGCCTCAGGGACTGCAAATGGTGTTAAAAAAACCCTCCTCCAACCCCTTTAGCTGGGCCCTTATTCCAAAAAATTGGGCATTTCTCACACCAATACTCCCGTTTAATTTCTAACCATAGGCCTAAGGGAATTTAAAAACAGTAGTTACCTTCAGGAATTCAATGGTGTTAAAAAATCCAGCTCCCCCAAACCCCTTTGCTGGCCATTCCATTCCAAAATTGGGGATTTTACACCAAATCTCCCCTTTGGTAATATTCTGAAACCTCAGGCCCGCCTAAGGGGAATTTAAAAAAAAGTAGTTAGCCTTGACATTCCACAGGTGTTAAAAAAACCCGCCTCCCCAAACCCCTCAAATGGCCCCTTCATCTCCCCCAATTTGGGGGGTTTCCACACCAATTCTCCCGTTAGGTATATTTGAAACCCTCAGGGGCCTAACGAATTACTGTATGTTAGTCTTTTAAACTCAAAATGGGTTTTAAAAAAACAGCCTCCTCCAACCCCTTTTTGGGGCCCTTCCCCTTCCCAAAAATTGGGCATTTCTCAAACCCAATATCTCCGGTAGGTAATATTCTGAACCATCAGGCCGCCTAACGGTAATAACAACATGTATGTTAGCCTTCAGGACATGCACACATGGTGTTAAAAAATCCAGCCTCCTCCAACCCCTTCAGGGTGGCCATTCCATCTCCAAAATTTGGGGGATTTTCACACCAATATCTCCCGTTAGGTAATATTCTGAACCATCCCGGCCGCCTAATGGGAATTTAACAACATGTTTTGTTTAGTCTTTTAGGACATTCTCACAAAGGTGTTAAAAAATCCAGCCTCCTCCAACCCCTTCAGCTGGCCATTCCATCTCCAAAATTGGGGCATTTCCCCACACCAATATCTCCCGTTAGGTAATATTCTGAACCATCAGGCCGCCTAACGGTATTTACAAAATGTATGTTAGTCTTCAGACAGCACACATGGTGTTAAAAAATCCAGCCTCCCCCAACCCCTTCACTGGCCATTCCATCTCCAAAATTTGGGCATTTTTCACACCAATATCTCCCGTTTGGGAATATTCTGAACCATCAGGCCGCCTAACGGGAATTTAACAACATGTATTTAGCCCTTCAGGGCATGCACACATGGTGTTAAAAAATCCAGCCTCCTCCAACCCCCTTTAGCTGGCCATTCCATCTCCAAAATTGGGGCATTTTCACAAACCCAAAATCTTTCCCCTTAGGTAATATTCTGAACCATCAGGCCGCCTAATGGTAATTTAACAACATGTATGTTTAAGTCTTCAGGACATGCACAATGGTTTAAAAAATCCAGCCTCCTCCAACCCTTCACTGGCCATTCCATCTCCAAAATTGGGGCATTTCTCACACCAATATCTCCCGTTAGGTAATATTCTGAACCATCAGGCCGCCTAATGGTAATTTAACAACATGTAAATTTTTTGTCTTCAGGACATTCTCACATGGTGTTAAAAATCCAGCTTTCCCCACCCCTTCAGCTGGCCCTTCCATCTCCAAAAAATTGGGGCATTTTCTATTCTGAACCATCAGCCGCCTAAGTATTTTAACAACATGTATGTTAGCTTCAGACACCACATGGGTTTAAAAAAACCAAACCCCCCCAACCCCCCCACAGGGGCCCTTCCATCCCAAAAAATTGGGGGGATTTTCACACCAAAATCCCCGTTAGGTAATTCTGAACCACAGGCCCCTAACGGAAATTTTAAAAAAACATGTATTTAGTTTTAGGACATGCACACATGGTGTTAAAAAATCCAACCTCCCCAAAACCCTTTATGCCATTCCATCTCCAAAATTTGGGGGGATTTTTCACACCAATATCTCCCTTAGGTAAATTTTGAACATCGGGCCGCCTAAGGTAATTTAACAACATTATGTTAGCTTCAACAGCAACGGTTTAAAAATCCAGCCTCCTCCAACCCCCTTCACTGGCCCTCCATCTCCAAAATTGGGCATTTCCACACCAAATCCCCGTTAGGTAATATTTGAAACCCTCCGGCGCCTAAAGGTAATTTAAAACATGTATGTTAGTCTCAGGGCATTCCACATGGGGTTTAAAAAAAACCACTTTTCCCCCAACCCCTTCACTGGCCATTCCCCTCCAAAAATTTGGGCATTTCCACACCAAAAACTCCCTTTTGTAATATTCGAACCATCAGCCCCCAAACGGAAAATTTAAAAAACATGTTGTTATCTTCAGGACATGCCACATGGGGGTTTAAAAAATCCACCTCCTCCAACCCCTCACTGGCCATTCCATCCCAAAATTGGGGCATTTTTCACACCAAAATCTCCCTTAGGGAATATCTGAACCATCAGGGCCGCCTAAGGGATTTTTAAAAACATTATGTTAGTCTTTAGACATGCACACAAAGGGGTTAAAAAAACCCGCCTCCTCCCAACCCCTTCACTGGGCCCTTTCCCTCTCCAAAATTGGGGCATTTCTCACACCAATTTCCCGTTAGTAATATTCTGAACCATCAGGGCCCCTAAAGGGAATTTAACAACATGATGTTAGTCTTCAAGACATCCACATGGGTTAAAAAAACCAACCTCCTCCAACCCTTTAGCGGCCATTTCACCCAAAATTGGGGCATTTTTTTTACACCAAACCCCTTTGGTAATATTTTGAACCCTCCGGGGGCCCCCAATGTAAATTTAAAAACATTATGTTAGCTTCAGGGCATGCACAAAGGTTTAAAAAATCCCCTCCTCCAACCCCTTTAGTGGGCCCTTCCATCTCCCAAATTGGGGTTTCTCACACCAAAAATCCCCGTTAGGTAATATCGAACCCTCAGGCCGCCCAGGGAATTAACAACATTATTTTCCCTTTAGGGCTCCACATGGGGTAAAAAAACCAGCCTCCCCCCCCTTTACTGGCCATTCCATCTCCAAAATTGGGGGATTTCTCCCCAATATCCCCTTTGGAATATTCTGAACCCTCAGGCCGCCAAGTAATTTACAACAGTATGTTAGTCTTCAGGAATGCACAATGGTGTAAAAAACCCTCCTCCAACCCCTTTCCCGGGCCCTCCCTCCAAAAAGGGGATTTTTCACACCAATTTCCCCTTAGGGAATATTTTTGAACCACAGGCCGCCAAGGTAATTTTAAAACAGTTTTATCTTAGGACATTCCACATGGGGTTTAAAAAAACCACCTCCTCCCCCCCTTCCTGGCCTTCCCTCTCCAAAAATTTGGGGGATTTTTTTTCACACCAATATCTCCCCTTTGGTAATATTTTGAACCCCAGGCCGCCCAACGGAATTTTTTAAAAACATGTATGTTAGCCTCAGGACTGCACAATGGTGTTAAAAAATCCAGCCTCCTCCAACCCTTTAGCTGGGCCCTTCCATCTCCAAAATTGGGGCATTTCTCACACCAATATCTCCCTTAGGAATATTTTTGAAACCCTCAGGGCCGCCTAATTTAAATTTTAAAAACATTATTTTTGTCTTCAGGACATTTCCCTGGGGTTTAAAAAAACCAGCCTCCTCCAACCCCTTCAGCTGGCCATTCCATCCCAAAATTGGGATTTCTACACCAAATCTCCCTTTTGGGAATATTTTTGAACCACAGGGCCCCCTTAAGGAATTAAAAAAACATGTAGTTAACCCTTTAGGACATCCAAATGGTGTTAAAAAAATCCACCCCCTCCAACCCCCCTTTACTGGCCATTCCCCTCCAAAATTGGGGCATTTCTACACCCAAAACTCCCTTAGGAATATTCTAAACCCAGGGCCCCCTAAGGAAATTTTAAAAAATGTGTTATCTTCAAACACACAATGGGGTTAAAAAATCCGCCTCCTCCAACCCCTTTTGCTGGCCATTCCATTTCCAAAATTGGGGCCCCCATTCTCCCCCACCCCAATATTTTCCATGTAAATTTTCTTGAACCAAAAAAAAACCCCAAGCCCCTAACCCCTTTTTCCCATTATTCCTTGGGGGTTTTTTTACCTACTGGGTTTAAAATTCGCCTCCGCCAACTTTTCAACTTATTTTCCCATCCCCAAATGGGGAAAAAAATCCCCCAAACCCCATATTCCTCCCTTGGGGTTTTAAACCAAAATTTTCCCCATTAAAACCCCGCCCCAAAGGTAATTTAACAACAGTATGTTTGTCTTCAGGACATTCCAAAGTGTTAAAAAAAACCACCCCCCCCAACCCCTTTACTGCCATTCCATCTCCCAAAAATTTGGGGGATTTCTCACACCAATACTCCCCTTGGTAATATTTTTGAACCATCAGCCCCTAATGGGGAATTTTAAAACATTATTTTAAGCTTTAGAATTCCACATGGGTTAAAAAAAACCCCCCTCCTCCAACCCCTTTAGTGGCCATTCCATCCCAAAAATTTGGGGGATTTTCCCTATTCCCTTTGGAAAAACCCCTCGCCCCTAATAATTTAACAAATGAATTTTGTCTTCAGGACATCACACATGGGTTAAAAAATCCAGCCTCCTCCAAACCCCTTCAGCTGGCCATTCCATCTCCCAAATTTGGGGCATTTTTCACCCAATATCTCCCCTTAGGTAATATTCTAACCCCAGGCCGCCTAAGTAATTTTAACAAAGTATGTTAGTCTTCAGGGCATCACACAGGTGTTAAAAAATCCACCTCCTCCAACCCCCTTTACTGCCATTCCAATCTCCAAAATTGGGGGATTTTTTTCCCCCAAAATCTCCCTTAGGAATATTCGAAACCCTCAGCCCCCTAAGGGAATTTAACAACATGTATGTTAGTCTTTAGACATCACACATGGTGTTAAAAAATCCACCTCCTCCACCCCTTACGGGCCAAAATTTCCTCTCCAAAATTGGGGGATTTTTCCACACCAAAACTCCCTTAGGTAATATTTTACCCCTAGGGCCGCCTAATGGGGAATTTAACAACATGTATGTTTTGTCTTTAGGGCCCCGGTTTAAAAAATCCCGCCTCCTCCAACCCTTCACTGGCCATTCCATCTCCAAAATTGGGGGATTTTCACACCAATATCTCCCTTAGGTAATATTTGAACCCTCAGCCCCTAAGGGGAATTTAACAACATGTATTTTTCTTTAGGAATCCACAGTTTTAAAAAATCCAGCCTCCCCAACCCCTTTACGGCCATTCCATCCCAAAATTGGGGGATTTCTCCACCAATTTCCCTTTGGGAATATTCGAACCATCAGCCGCCAAAAGGGGATTTAACAAAAGTATTTAGCTTCAGGACATTCCACATGGTGGTTAAAAAATCCACCCCTCCAACCCCTTCACTGGCCATTCCATCTCCCAAAATTGGGGGGTTTTTTTTACACAATATCCCCGTTAGTAAAATTCTGAACCATCAGCCCAAAGGTAATTTAAAAAAACATGTATTTAGTCTTCAGGGCATCACACATGGGGTTTTTAAAAATCCAACCCCCTCCAACCCCTTCACTGGGCCATTTCCCCCTCCAAAAATTGGGGGATTTTTCACACCAAAAATCTCCCGTTAGGGAAATTCTGAACCATCAGGGGGCCAAGGGAATTTAAAAACAGTTGTTAGCTTTAGGACATGCACAAGGGGGAAAAAAAACCCCCCTCCAAAACCCCCCCTTTAGCTGGCCCTTCCATCCCCAAAATTGGGGCATTTTTTCCCCACCCTAACTCCCGTTTGGTTTAAAATTTTGAAACCCTCAGCCCCCCTAAGTAATTAACAACATGTAGTTAGCCTTCAGGGCATTCCAATGGGGTTAAAAAATCCCGCCTCCTCCAACCCCTTCGCTGCCATTCCATCTCCAAAATTGGGGTTTTTCCCCACCCAAAACTCCCTTAGGGAAATTCTGAACCACAGGCCCCCAAAGGGGAATTAACAACATGTAGTTTTTTTCCTTCAGGACTGACAATGGGTTAAAAAAATCCAACCCCCCTCCCAAACCCCCTTTAAAATGCCCTTTCCATCTCCAAAATTGGGGATTTCTACACCAATATCTCCCTTTTGGAATATTCTGAACCCTCAGGCCGCCAAAGGGGAAATTTAACAACATGTATTTACCTCAGGACTGCACAAGGGTTAAAAAATCCAGCCTCCTCCCACCCCTCACGGCCATTCCCTCTCCAAAAATTTGGGGGTTTTACACCAAATCTCCCTTAGAATATTTTGAAACCCCAGGCCGCCTAAGGGATTTTAAAAACAGTATTTGCTTCAGGGCACCAATGGGTTAAAAAAACCACCTCCTCCAACCCCTACTGGCCATTCCACTCCAAAATGGGCATTTTTCACCAATATCCCCTAGGGAAATTTTGCCATCAGGCGCCTAAGGAATTTAACAACATTATTTACCCTTTAACATTCCCCAATGTTTTAAAAAAACCCGCCTCCTCCAACCCCTTCGCTGGCCCTTCCATCTCCAAAATTGGGATTTTTTCACACCAAATCTCCCTTTTTGGGAAATTCAACCATCCGCCGCCTAAGGGAATTTAAAATGTATGTTTTGCCCTTTAGGGCATCCACATGGTGTTAAAAAACCACCCCCTCCAACCCTTCACTGGCCCTTCCATCTCCAAAATTGGGGGATTTCTACAATATCTCCCTTAAATATTTTGAAAACCCTCAGGCCGCCAATGGTAATTTAACAACATTTTTATCTTCAGGCATTCCCATGGGGTTAAAAATTTCCCGCCTCTCCAACCCCTTCCTGGCCATTTTCCCTCTCCAAAAATTGGGCATTTCCCCCATTCCCCTTGAACCCCATCACCGCCAAAAATTTTTTAAAAAATGTTGTTAGCTTTAGACATCACACATGGTTTAAAAAATCCCAGCCTCCCCAACCCCTTCACTGGCCATCCATCTCCAAATTGGGGATTTTCACACCCAAAACTCCCGTTTTAATATTCTACCATCGGCCCCTAAACGGTAAAATTTAACAACATTATTTTCCTTTTTGGGCATGCACACAGGTTTTAAAAAAACCCCTCCTCCAACCCCTTCAGCTGGCATTCCCTCCCAAATTGGGGGATTTTTCACACCAATACTCCCTTTGGTAATATCTGAACCCAGGCCGCCTAATGGTAATTTAAAACATGTATGTTTTCTCAGGACATCCAATGGGTTAAAAAATCCAGCCTCCTCCAACCCCTTCACTGATTCCATCTCCAAAATTGGGCATTTCTCACACAATATCTCCCGTTAGGTAATATTTTAACCACAGGCCGCCTAAGGGAATTTAACAACAGTATGTTACTTCAGGAATTTCCACATGGTGTTAAAAAATCCACCTCCTCCCCAAAC
>JARQOD010011726.1:0-22324 GCA_033576555.1 Oophaga sylvatica
AGGGGTCCCCGGTGGTTGTAAATGACTGCCCGGCACAGGCCCTCTTGGACTCAGAGAGTCCAGTGACTTCCGTATGGGACAGCCTGATTGATAGGGACTTTATCCCTGATAAACACCTGAGTGTGGTGTGCGTCCATGGAGACACCAAAGTCTACCCAGAGACTGTCGTGGACTTGATCCCCAAACGCGGGGAGGTTTCATGTGAAGTGGGGGTAGTGAAGAA
Source organism: Oophaga sylvatica (assembly GCA_033576555.1). Classification (NCBI taxonomy): domain Eukaryota; kingdom Metazoa; phylum Chordata; class Amphibia; order Anura; family Dendrobatidae; genus Oophaga; species Oophaga sylvatica. Next base: position 224 of record JARQOD010011726.1, read on the forward strand.
CCTGGTGCCCCCCGTCATATTGGGTAATGACTTTCCCCGGTCTAAGGATCAATGGGGGAAAAATGTTTCTGATGGACAGTGTGATGAAGCTCCTATTGAGGGTGCGCAGTCCCGAGGGGCGGAACACAATGCTAGTGGGCCGTTAAACTTATGTGATAATGATGATGATGATGATGATGATAATGATAATGATGATGATGATCATGATAATGATGATGACCATGATAATGATGCTGATGCTGATAATGATAATGATGATGATCATGATAGTGATGATGATACTGATCATAATCATGATAATGATAATGATGATGATGATGACTGTGATAGAGATGAAATTCTTTTGCAGGTGATGGTGGGAGACGAGGATGGTGGTTCTCCGGAACCGAGTGTCCCTGACTTACCTGTGTCCTGTGACAATTTTGAGAGTGAACAATGGCGAAACCCCACTCTTAAAACGGCACAGGAAAATATAATTGTTCTAAATGAGGTTTCCCAAGAGCCTGGCTCTGAGGAGAGGTTTCCTCATGTTGCCATAAACACTCACCTGTTGTATAGGGACACTGAAGTCCAGGGAGAGGTCGTGAGCCAGCTCCTAGTACCTGAGCTATATAGAAGTATAGTGCTGGGGTTGTCACATAGTCACATACTTGAAGGACCAGATGGTGAAGTTAATGTTGTGGATGACATGTTAACTAAGGTTCCAGATCAGGATGTGAATGAGAATGAATTGTATAACCCTGAAAGTGAGCCGGATGTGGCTGAGAAAAAGGGGTCAGACAGGGATAGTGATAGTGATAGTGAATCATCTGTTGACAATCAAGCAACCAGTGCAAATGAGGAAGGCATGGTAGCAGAGGAGGTTGAGAGTCCTGAGAGGAAGGCTGATGCTGACCTTGCAGCCGGACAGAAGATGGCATCTGAAGATGTTTTACAGTTGGCCGGTTCCCTGGCGAAGACTAGGGTGAAAGGAGGAGAGCTGAGCTTTAAAGGCAGGACTCTGAAACTGAACACAGCACAAGTGGATGCTGTTGAAGATGAGAAGTTATCAATGTATGGTATGGAGCTGCATCATGCCCAGGACTCTGAAGGTAATGCTGCAGAGGTGGAAAAAGCCACGGAAGTGGTGGTCACCAAGCCAGATGCCTCATCAGAAGCTGAGGTCTCAAGTGAAGCTGTGAGGAACAAGACTGAAGATATGGGGACTGACTCTGTCCAGGAATCTGTTTCTGCCGAAGACAGCGGCATGGATGGGTTACGGTCCGTATCAGTAGCTGCAACTCGTGAAGCTCAGGCTGGAAGTTCGGCGCCCAGAGCCCCAGCAGTGTTCCCGAGTGATACCAAGGATCTGGATAAATCACAAGATGAGATTTTGAGACATCAGGCTGGCATTGGTGAGCTCAAGCGCACTTTCATGGAGTCTACATCGGAGCCACGTCCCAACAAATGGGAAAAGCGGTGTGTCACTCCGTTGCCGCTGCAGACACACGGGAGCTCAGATGGGATGCAGAACGTGGTGGAAGAGAAGAATCCGGCGGGTTCTGAGTATACAGATGCAGCTATCAAGGAGAACTTGAGAGCTGGAATAAATGGAGATATTGGAGACCATAATGATGTGACTGAAGAGGTAGAATGTAAGACTGACGGTAGGGCTTCTGAGCATGTTCTACCAGAAGAGCCTGAAGAAGGGGCCGAAGACATAAAGGACGTCCAACAGGTACCAGATGAATTGATTACTTCTCAGAAAAAACTCCAAACTGTGATGAAGGAGTGTGATGAAAGCCATGAGCATCTTCGTGAGAAAGTCAATGAAGTAAAAGGAAGAATACAGGGAATCTCTTTGTTGCAAGAGCAAATGCTGCTCAATAAGTCTAAGGCTCTATATAAGAATGCTGTTGTCACAGTAGAACATTACAATTCAGCTGGAGACTTAGCGGATGAATTATGTGTACTGCAAAAGAAAAACGATCTGCTCCTTCTACAGTCCCAATCATTTGAACAGAGTAGCTTAAAATGGTCAGAGACCATGGCAGAGGAGCTTAAGGTCTGTGAAATAGACTTTATGAGTCCACCGATATTCAAGAAAGTAGATGTGCTAAAGAGGGTTCAAGGGGAACTAGAGAAAAGTAAAAAAAACCCCTATACCTTCTGTGATAGTTGGTGACACATGGTCAGTGCACCAAGGACAGGAGGTACGTGAGTTTCTGAGGAAGAGTCAGCAGAAGTGTTCTGATGTTCCGGGTCGTACTTCTCTGGCCAGGCACTATATCGAAACTGAGCCCGGCCCTAAGGTCAAGATGAAACCGTGCAGGATACCCGAGGCCCGCAGAGAGCATAGGCCTGGGAGGGTACAGGGTAGTGCGGATGCTTCAGATGAAGAGAAAGCTGATGTTGGCTATGGCTCAGGTGAAGATACAGATGACAGTAGTGAAGATGAAGCTGCTGAAGGCCATGACTGGTCCAGAGTTCACTGTCTCTTTTGGATTGTTGACCAGCCCTCGGGTCTGGATGACCAGCCCTCGGGTCTGGATGACCAGCCCTCGGGTCTGGATGACCAGCCCTCGGGTCTGGAGAAGAGGGGGGGATATGTGAGACAGTGAGAGTATGTGTGTTGAATGGGGTGTACATTTCACCTAGATACTTTGCTGACTGGTATAAGGGAAATGTATGGCTTTGTAAACCTAGTGGTAGAGAAAGGTCACTACACCTTACATTCAGTACACACTTGCAGCTCAGGCCTGAAACCATTCAGCTGTTAATTAGGAGACCAGAAGTAGGTGTCTGTGAACACAGTCAGAGAGCTCGCTTAGTCTGGACAAGGAGTCCAGGCACAAGAAGGAGTCTCCAGGAGTATGAGCTGTCTCAGTCTGGGTGCTCGATGTACCCGGACACAGGAGTAGTCTCTGTGAGAATCCATGCGGATCGCTGCTGAATAGGAGGGGAGCTCTCTCAAGTCTGGACGTTGGATATGCCTTCAGACACAAGGAGGAGACTCTGTGAAACTCCATGCTGGTAAATGCTGAACATATGTGTTGTTTTGGCCCAGGCTGTTAGAGTCTGGTCCCGGATAGATAGGGAAATCTATCTAAGTGTAGTAAGTGGCTGGACAAGCCCAGGTCTTATGTTTATGATTTGGTTTTGATTATGTTCTGTTGGCTGTAGACTTTAATAAAACTGGTTGCGGCCAGTTTTTACCAGAACTGCTGTCTGTGAATGAAACTGTTTCCGTGCCACTCCGTCTACCCGGACGGCGATCCCAGAGCTATATCCCCTGAAAAGCTTACAGTATATATTGTGTGTATACAGCAGTGCTGTGTATATATACTGTGTGTATACAGCAGTGCTGTGTATATATACTGTGTGTATACAGCAGTGCTGTGTGTATATACTGTGTATATATACTGTGTGTATACAGCAGTGCTGTGTGTATATATACTGTGTGTATACAGCAGTGCTGTGTATATATGCTGTGTGTATACAGCAGTGCTGTGTGTATATACTGTGTATATATACTGTGTGTATACAGCAGTGCTGTGTGTATATACTGTGTATATATACTGTGTGTATACAGCAGTGCTGTGTGTATATATACTGTGTGTATACAGCAGTGCTGTGTATATATGCTGTGTGTATACAGCAGTGCTGTGTGTATATATAGTATGTGTATACAGCAGTGCTGTGTATATATACTGTGTGTATACAGCAGTGCTGTGTATATATGCTGTGTGTATACAGCAGTGCTGTAATGTATGTAGTACAGTTCATATAGCGTCTTGTGCTTGGGTGCGATGAAAACACAGGAGTCACAGGTTTGATATAGAAAAGTCCTGTATTACTTCATACAAGTTGGCAGAAATAGTCACACAGTTTGCAGACACAGAAACAGGAGACACAGCAGGCCAGAGTAATCCAAGCTCAGCAATCACTCTCCAATACAGATTCAGGATCTTCTTCTCTGTTACCGTAAGTCCATGCAAACGTGGGTCTTTCAAAGAGCAGGGTTCAGAGTCCACAAGTGCTTCAGAGTTCCTCAGTAGGAATAGCTGGAGTACAAGGTCCAAGGCTTACAGGAGTCAAGTCACAGGTTCACTGCAGGCTAGATTCTGAAGCACTGATTGCTCAGCTGTGGCTGCTTAAGAAGCAAAGGAGAGAATCAGGGCGGGAACATGCAAGCTGGAAACTCCATTTTGACTGAGGGCAAGATAGCTGCAGCAAGACAGAAAGTAAAATGGCTGACGAACAAACTGAGTTTCAGGAATATATACATAGAACCTTACATTACTCCCCCCTTAAGGACAACCTCCGGATGACCTCAGACCAGGCTTGTGTGGGTACCTCTGATGAAACTGACGGAGCAAGCGAGGAGCATTAACGTTATTGACCGGTTCCCATGAGTTGTCCTCCACTGGGTAGCCCTGCCATTTAATCAGATATTGTAACTGATTTCTATACAACCTGGAATCTAAAATCCTTTCCACCACAAATTCTTCCTGACCATCGACTAGCACTGGGTCAGGGCAAGGAGAGGAACGTCCAGGAAACGTATTGGGTGTCGCAGCCTTTAGTAGGGATACATGAAAGACAGGTGGATTCTCATAGTTCTGGGCAGTTGAAGACGACAAGCAACGGCACTTATAATTTTACTGATTTTATAGGGTCCAATGTACTTATGTCCCAACTTAGACGATGGAATCCTTAACTTAAGATTTCTGGTTGACAGCCAGACCAAGTCTCCTACCTTGAAAGCTGGTGCAGGTTTACGAAATTTATCTGCTGCTTTCTTGTACCTTTCTTGAGCCGATTCCAGATTTTCCTTTAGAAGATCCATATTCTTCTGTAAAGACGTGATTCTTTCAGCCACTGCTGGTAAAGGCGTTTCTATGGGAAATCGTGGTAGAATGTTAGGATGATAACCTAGATTAGAGTAAAAAGGAGACTGTTTAGTGGAGGCACTCTGAGAGTTGTTATACGAGAACTCAGCTAATGGAAGTAGATCCACCCAATCATCCTGTAGGTGGCAGATAAAGCAGCGGAGATACTGCTCCAGGGTTTGATTGGTTCGTTCGGTCTGTCCATTAGTCTGGGGATGAAAAGCAGAAGAAAGGTTTACTTTAATGTCCAATGCTGCACAGAAATTTTGCCAAAACCTAGAAGTGAATTGCACCCCTCGATCCGAAATAACCTCATCCGGTACTCCATGTAAGCGAAACACATCTTTAATCATCAAATCTGATGTCTGTTTTGCAGTGGGTAAGCCGACACAAGGGATAAAATGAGCTGCCTTTGTTAGACGGTCAACCACCACTAGAATGGTGTTCTTCCCCTGAGAGGTTGGTAACTCCACAATGAAGTCCATAGAAATGGATCCCCACGGGCGGGACAGGGTGGGAAGAGGCTGTAACAGACCAGTTGGTGAGGAGCGAGGTGTTTTGCATCTTGCACAGACCTCACATGAAGTGACATAATTCAAAACATCCTTCCTGCAAGTGGGCCACCAAAAGAAACGAGAAAGAAATTCCTGTGTCTTTAGAATTCCTCTATGCCCAGCTATCTTGGAATCGTGAATGAGTTGCAATACTCTTAATCTGACTGTTTCAGGAATATACAGACGTTGTCCCTGAATCCACACACCATTCTTAAAGACAAGACTTACGTCCCTTGGGGGTTGTGCCAAAAAGGAATCCGCATGGTATGCTTCCTTGATGTCCTTAAGTAGGTCTTGATTATGAATTACTCCTAGGAATCTAGAGTCAGGAAGAATAGTCTTAGGAGGAGTAATTGGACGTGTCTCTGCTGAGTAAATCCTAGAGAGTGCATCAGCCTTTCCATTGCGCGATCCTGGTCTATAAGAGATGATAAAATTAAATTGGTTTAAGAAAAGATTCCAGCGAGCCTGGCGAGGAGTCAGGCACTTAGCCGACCTGATAAACTCAAGGTTACGATGGTCTGTCAGGACGACTATTTGCTGTGCAGCTCCCTGAAGAAGGTGTCTCCATTCTTTGAAGGCGGCAATAATGGCCAACAACTCTCTATTGCCCACATCGTAGTTCCTCTCAGCCGAAGACAACTGCTGGGAAAAGAAGGCACAGGGATGCAAGACATTCTTCTCACCTGTTCTCTGAGAGAGTATAGCTCAAACGGCACAGTCTGAAGCATCCACCTCTATTATGAAGGCAAGCTCGGGGTTGGATGTACTAGGATAGGTGCAGTGGTAAATTTATCTTTTAGACGGGAAAATGCTTCCTGGGCTTGGGGAGTCCAGGAAAACCTAGACTCTTTCCGGGTAAGTTGAGTGATAGGTGACACTACCTCAGAGAAATTTCTAATGAAACGTCTATAGAAGTTGGCAAACCCGATGAAGCGCTGTACCTCCTTCACATTTCTAGGACTTGGCCAATCCTTGATGGCTTGGGTTTTGCTTCCATCCATACTAATTCCTTGTGTAGACAGTACATACCCCAGAAATTGAATTTCGGTCCTATGGAATTCACACTTTTCAAGTTTGATGTAAAGATGATTTTGTCTTAGACGTTCCAAGACCATTCTCACATGTCCATGATGTTCCTCTGTGGAGTTAGAAAAAATTAGAATATCATCCAAATAAATTACCACGAATGTATCTAGGAGATCCCTGAAGATGTCATTCACCAAGTGTTGGAAAGTGGCTGGGGCGGTACTCAGACCAAAAGGCATAACTAGATATTCAAAGTGTCCATAGCGTGACCTGAATGCAGTCTTCCATTCATCCCCAGGTCTAATACGGACTAAGTTATAGGCCCCACGAAGATCTAGTTTAGAAAAAATTTTGGCATGTCGCACTCTCTCCAATAACTCAGGGATTAAAGGCAATGGATAACGGTTTCTAATAGTAACCTTATTGAGTTCCCTATAGTCTATGCATGGTCTCAGAGATCCATCTTTCTTCTTTACAAAGAAGATGGGTGCACCTGCAGGAGATGAAGAGGGGCGTATGAAGCCCTTGGCTAGATTTTCATCTATGTAATCCTTTAAAGCCTTTAGCTCGGGCCCCGCAGGGGGTAGATCTTACCAAAAGGTATCTCTGCTCCAGGCAATAATTCAATTGGACAATCATATGGACGGTGAGGAGGAAGCTGGTCAGCGTTCTTCTTGTCACATAAATCCACATAGTCCTGGTATACAGCTGGTAGTTCAGGGACTGACATGATTCCTTTAGGAACAGAGCAAGCTGAAACTTTTGGACTCATCTGTTTCTCTGGAAAGTGTAATTCCTTGGTCTCCCAGTTAATGGTAGGATTCTGAGCCTGCAGCCATGGTAGCCCTAGAATAATGGGAAAGTGGGGAGAAGAGATAAGCATAAAGGACAGTTTCTCTTGATGATCTTTACCCATAAGAACCCTCAAAGGCTCTGTTTCCTGATCCACTGGTCCAGAGGTCAGCAGGGAGCCATCCACAGTTTCCATCTGTACTGGAGTAGCCTTCTTCACTGAACGTATTCCCTGTTTCAGAGCAAAGGAGACATCCATAAAATTTCCACTTGCCCCTGAGTCGATCATAGCAGAGCTAGACACCCAAGCTGAGTCAACCCAGAGTTTGATGGAAAGAAAGCAATGAGAATTGTTTTTCTTACAACTCAGCTGGGACACCGCTGAGGAAACTTGAAAAATGGCAGCGTTTACACAGTCAACGTCCTCAGAGGTAACGGAGTTTAAGTCCGAGAAATCAAGATCTGTTGCTGCAGATCTCTCTGGAGCCTGAGGCTCGGACCTGACAGATCCCCTCTCGCAACACTCACAATGAATGAGTGCTGCAGTAGTCTTACGAGAACGGCTGGGGCAGTTTATAATGAAGTGCCCTGACTTACCACAATAGAAACATAGATTCTCCTTAAAACGATGTTCCTTGCGTGCATCACTAACCCGTCGTTGTAAAGAGTCTACCTGCATGGGTTCAGGTTCAGGTTCCCGTGTAATCCTACTCAAAGGTTCCTTAGCTGGAGAGGAAGGTAGGAAAAGGTTAGTACGATTGCTTTCGAACCATCTCTCTTGCCTGCGTTCAGTCAGACGAGTATCAATACGGATGCAGTAGTTAATAAAGTCACCTAACGCAGTGGGAGGGTCGGCACGAGCAAGTTCATCCTTAATCAGTGGAGATAACCCCTTTCGAAAAATAGATTTTTTGGCGGAACTGTCCCAGGTGGTATCAAGGGCCCATCTCCTGAAATCCAAGGCATATTCAGCTACCGAGTGCTTACCTTGGTGCAAAGCTAACATGGCTGCTTCAGCTGTTGCACCTCGATTGGGGTCATCAAACACCTGCCCCATGGCTGAAATAAAATCATCAAGGTGATTCAAACAATCATCCTCAGTCTCAATCAGAGGGTTTGCCCACATTAAAGCCTTGTTGGTAAGCAACATAATTATAGTAAGCACCTTAGATCGTTCAGTGGGAAATTGTGAAGCATGTGCAGAAAAAAAAAGATTGCATTGATTAATAAATCCCCTGAATTTCTCACGTTCACCGCCAAAACGAAAAGGGGGCAACTTGGGAATCCCAGCACTCGGGGCTACGGCAGGAGCCTGGACTCGCCCCTCTAGAACCTCAATCCTGGCTCGCAAATCCTGGGTAGTCTGTCCAACCACTTGCAAATTGTGATTATTGAGTGTAGATTTGTAAAACGGGTCTTTATATTCTGCAAATCTGCAAGGATATTATCAGTCACTCCGCAAAGTTCCTTTATGCGGGCCTCCATTTTCCAGATCTTTTAAGACAGGATTACTGGAAGAAGAGGAGAGAAAAAAAACAATAGTGTTCACCTGTGGCAACACTGCAGAGAGAAAAAAAAATTAAGGGAACTGCTCACCTGGAATGGTTGTGAGAAGTCACAACCACTATCATCACAGAAAGTTTCAACCAGACATCTGATATCCAGAGTTACAGCAGACAAAAAAGAGAAAAGAAAGGAAAAAAAAAAAAAAACAATAGTGTTTACCTGTGGTAACACTGCAAAAAGAAAAAACTTAAGGGAATTGCTCACCTGGAATGGTTGTGAGAAGTCACAACCACTGTCATCACAGAAAGTACAACCGGACGTCTGATATCCACAGTACAGCAGACACAGCCTTCCAGACCCAGCAGACACTAACGTTTGGCTTCAGAATCTTGTAATGTATGTAGTACAGTTCATATAGCGTCTTGTGCTTGGGTGCGATGAAAACACAGGAGTCACAGGTTTGATATAGAAAAGTCCTGTATTACTTCATACAAGTTGGCAGAAATAGTCACACAGTTTGCAGACACAGAAACAGGAGACACAGCAGGCCAGAGTAATCCAAGCTCAGCAATCACTCTCCAATACAGATTCAGGATCTTCTTCTCTGTTACCGTAAGTCCATGCAAACGTGGGTCTTTCAAAGAGCAGGGTTCAGAGTCCACAAGTGCTTCAGAGTTCCTCAGTAGGAATAGCTGGAGTACAAGGTCCAAGGCTTACAGGAGTCAAGTCACAGGTTCACTGCAGGCTAGATTCTGAAGCACTGATTGCTCAGCTGTGGCTGCTTAAGAAGCAAAGGAGAGAATCAGGGCGGGAACATGCAAGCTGGAAACTCCATTTTGACTGAGGGCAAGATAGCTGCAGCAAGACAGAAAGTAAAATGGCTGACGAACAAACTGAGTTTCAGGAATATATACATAGAACCTTACAAGTGCTGTGTATATATACTATTTGTATACAGCCGTGCTGTGTATATATACTGTGTGTATACAGCAGTGCTGTGTATATATACTGTGTGTATACAGCAGTGCTGTTTGTGTATATACTGTGTGTATACAGCAGTGCTGTGTGTATATACTGTGTATATATACTGTGTGTATACAGCAGTGCTGTGTGTATATATACTGTGTGTATACAGCAGTGCTGTGTATATATGCTGTGTGTATACAGCAGTGCTGTGTGTATATATACTATGTGTATACAGCAGTGCTGTGTATATATACTGTGTGTATACAGCAGTGCTGTGTGTATATACTGTGTGTATACAGCAGTGCTGTGTGTGTATATACTGTGTGTATACAGCAGTGCTGTGTTAGTATACTGATACAGCAGTGCTGTGTATATACTGTGTGTATACAGCAGTGCTGTGTATATATACTGTGTGTATACAGCAGTGCTGTGTATATACTGTGTGTATACAGCAGTGCTGTGTTATATACTGTGTGTATACAGCAGTGCTGTGTTATATACGTTGTATACAGCGTGCTGTGGTATATACTGTGCTGTGTATACAGCAGTGCGTGTTATATATGTGTGTATACAGCAGTGCTGTGTATATATACTGTGTGTATACAGCAGTGCTGTGTATATATATGTGGTATACAGCAGTGCTGTGTTATAGCTATATAGCAGTGTGGTATACAGCAGCTGCTGTGTATATATACTGTGTGTATACAGCAGTGCTGTGTTATATACTATTTGTTATACAGCAGTGCTGTGTGTGTATAAGCTGCTGTGTATATACAGCAGTGCTGTGTATATATACTTTTCGTGTGTTATTGGTATACAGCAGTGCTGTGTGTGTATACAGCTTGGTGAATAGGTGTATACAGCAGTGCTGTGTGTATATACTGTGTATATATACTGGTGTATACAGCAGTGCTGTGTGTATATATATATGTGTATACAGCAGTGCTGTGTATATATGCTGTGTGTATACAGCAGTGCTGTGTGTATATATACTATGTGTATACAGCAGTGCTGTGTGTGTATATACTGTGTGTATACAGCAGTGCTGTGTGTATATACTGTGTACAGTATATATACTGTGTGTATACCAGCGTGGGGACCCTCTATTCTTGATAACCAGCCTTGGTGAAGCTGACAGGTGAGGGTTGCAGCCCACAGCTGCCAGTTTTGCCTGGCTGGTTATCAAATATACTGGGGAACCCAAGTCATTTTTTTCATTTAGGGGAGTAGAACAGGGAAAGCATTGGATGGTGTTAGCAGGTGTTTGGTTAGGAATCAGGATGTGTTACGGTGTTAATCCTGAGCCTCCTGCCTCACAAATATGATGTTATCACTGCAATATAATGAATACACCGCACTCTAAGTAGAAAATAAGGCTTCAAAGTCTAGTTGACATTTATTAACTGATTGTGGCAACAGATAAGGACAAAAGAAAAGAGCGAAATAACGTTTCGGCTATAATTTAGCCTTTTTCAAAACGTCGCTCAGGAATAGTCCAGTGCCAAAATAGTGAGTAAAGGAAAAGAGAGCCAAGGTTCAGTCCTTTTATGGCCAAAATAAGAGCGTCGCTATATGGAGAGTCAGCTATATATTGCTATGGTCCGTGGGAGATAGAAGGCTGATCCAATGTATGCGGCTGTGCTCTAACCTGGGATCCTCTGTGTGCGCTTGGTGCCGAGTCAATGCGTATGGCAGCGCTCCCGCGCTGTGCCATGTGTCAGGTTAGAGCACAGCCGCATACATTGGATCAGCCTTCTATCTCCCACGGACCATAGCAATATATAGCTGACTCTCCATATAGCGACGCCTCTTATATTGGCCATAAAAGGACTGAACCTTGGCTCTCTTTTCCTTTACTCACTATTTTGGCACTGGACTATTCCTGAGCGACGTTTTGAAAAAGGCTAAATTATAGCCGAAACGTTATTTCGCTCTTTTCTTTTTGTCCTTATCTGTTGCCACAATCAGTTAATAAATGCCAACTAGACTTTGAAGCCTTATTTTCTACTTAGAGTGCGGTGTATTCATTATCTTTGATATTATAGGACAATTCGTCCTTTACACCAGCACCTCACATACTTACTGAGTGCACGTCATTCTCTCTTCTACCATAGGGGACAGAGCATCTTAGTGATAATTGGCACGTCTATATTTCCTTGAGAGGGACCTCTGATATGTTTCCGTTAATTTGTTCATCCTAAGCCACCTGATTCATGAATAGAATGCCAGAACTTCAGTGAAGACCGGCAGAGTGCAGGATAATTGGGGGGTAATCTTGCACATCGGCACTGATTTTGGCCATTTTTTTCTTTCCCACCGTGTCCTTAAGCTGCTGACCCAGCAAATATTATCCATCAGCGGGGCCGCTCCGAAATCTGTGGAAGAGTAAATATTTATTATGGCCGGGACGAGTCTTCGCTTCTCCTCGGATGTCTGTATACAGAGCTCCACACCGCGCTCTCATCAATCACACTCAGAGTAATGCGATGATTTAGCGGGAGTGCGGCGATTGCCAGAGACGATTAATAACGGGGGATGGGGTCCCTGCGCCACCCGCGTCCTGATAAGATTTTGTGCGCTTGAGTTTTCTGAATCATAAATAAAGCGTCCAAACAAAATAATGATGCGAGATGCGGAAATATCAAGCGGCGGCGTCATGTGAAGCATTTACTGTGAGCCTGGAAATAAAATGGCGCAGGATTGATGGCGAGGATTCTGGGGTCACACCACGATCCCATGGACACACATCGGGGTCCATTGTTTTTCCAACCAGGTTTTCCGCAGCGCCATTCATGAACCCAAAGGCCAAACGCAAGTGTAAACTAAGCCCTAGGATTACACGGGGCTCCAGGGTTGGGGGATCGGCGATGATAAACTGTGGAGAAGAGCAGACGGAGGTCGGTTCTATAAAACCACATTTCAGGGCGACCAATCACTGCTCAGCTGGGAATCCCAGGACAGATGTGATTGGCTGCTGAATTACAACACTGTAGCAATGTGACATCTAGTGTGGCAGTGGTGGCTCTGTACTTTTGGGGGCTGTCATGTGGATGGCACACTGCCGATAAATGAGGAAACAGATCGGTAATTCATTTTACGGTCACTTATGGCAAACCTCCAGACCATCCTGGAATCAGCGGGACAGTCCCAAATTTAAGGGAGCTTTCCCTTAGGTAAGGGATATATCCTGAGTCCTGACGTAAACTGCATTGGTGTCCTTACAGATACAGTTGCACACAGTGGTGGAACAGGGAGCAGGCAGATTACTGCTCCACCATGCTGGCTTCATAGAGAATGAAGAACCTTCGAGTCATTCCCAGGTCACATGACAGAGCAGAAAAGCAGGACACAGGCAAGTTTATTCTGTATGGACATTAATCTATGTATGGGGCTGTGGGTGCATAATACTGTGTGTAGGGGGCCATAGGGGCATCAAACCTTGTGTGAGTGGGAAGCTGTGGGGTCATCACACCATGTGTAGGGGGTTGAGGGGTCATCATACTGTGTGTTGGGGGCTATGAAGACATCATACTGTGTTTAGGGGCTGTGGGGTCATCATACTGTGTGTGTGTTGGGGGATCTGGGGTCATTATACTGCGTGTAGTGGCTGTGGAGTCATCATTGTGTGTATTGGGGCCGTCAGGTCATCATACTGTGTGTATTAGGGGCTCTGGGGTCATCATACTGTGTGTAGGGGACTGTGGGGTCATCATACTGTGTGTAGGGGCCGTCAGGTCATCATACCGTGTGTTGGGGGCTATGGGGACATCATACTGTGTGTAGGGGCTGTGGGGTCATCATACTGTGTGTGTATTGGGGGCTCTGTGGTCATCATACTGTGTGTACAGGACTGTGGGGTCATCATTGAGTGTATTGGGGCTGTGGGGCATCATACTGTGTGTAGGGGGCTGTGGGGACATCATACTATGTGTAGGGGCTGTGGGGTCATCATACTGTGTTGGGGGCTCTGGGGTCATGATACTGTGTGTAGGGGCTGTGGGGTCATCATACTCTGTGTAGGGGGCTGTGGGGACATCATACTGTGTGTAGGGGCTGTAGGGTCATACTGTGTGTGTATTGGGGGCTCTGTGGTCATCATACTGTGTGTACAGGACTGGGGTCATCATTGTGTGTATTCGGGGCTGTGGGACATCATACTGTGTGTAGGGGGCTGTGGGGTGATCATACTGTGTGTAGGGGCTTTGGGGTCATCATACTGTGTGTAGGGGCTGTGGGGACATCATACTGTGTGTAGGGGCTGTGGGGTCATCATACTGTGTGTGTTGGGGGCTCTTGGGTCATCATACTGTGTGTACGGGACTGGGGTCATCATTGTGTGTATTGGGGGCTGTGGGGCATCATACTGTGTGTAGGGGGCTGTGGGGACATCATACTGTGTGTAGGGGTCGTCAGGTCATCATACTGTGTGTATTGGGGGCTCTGGGGTCATCATATGTGATGAACGGGCACGCGGTCCGCCACACGGTAGCCCGGGGTATCACGGCTTGTGATCCCTCCGTGCTGCAAATGTGACGAAAACGCGCACACACACGACGGCTGCTGCCGTCCGACCCAGTAAACTGCAGGGATTTATAATTATCCCACTTCCACTTAGGAACTTGCAGCTCTCTGGCGCCCCCTTACCCTCAGGTCAGTCAGGGAACTGCACCTAGGATAATTGGTCGCCAGACGGGTCACTTGGATGTGTGCTGGCTATTGGGCACGCTGCAGTGAGGGAATTATAATTACTCCTGGCTGCAGCCAGGCAGTACCCTTATAAACCCCGCTCCGTCACTGCCAGCGTCACCCAATAGATTAACACCTTACACCCCTTCCTTTTAGCTGCCACCAGCTACGGCTTTTGTTGAACAATTTATCAAGAGGGTCCGTAGCAACCCCAAAACAGTAGCGTAGTGCTTCAGGCACGTGCAAATTCGTTTATAGAGCAGGAGAAACAAACTAATAAATTTATAGGTTTATTCCTTAAAAAAAAGGCAGTGCTTATACAATAATAAAAAAGATGGAACAAACTGAGACAATATCGTTATGTACAGATGCAGTTATAAAATAAAATGGGATTAAGAATGAAAGATAACTCACATGGTTGTTAGATCATTACAGGCAAGCCAGGCTGGGGGAAGGAGCCACACGTCAAAGTTCATTTGCAGATCTGTTAGTCAGGACCTCCCAGCAGAAAAGAATGCCTAAGGAACTTCACTGCAAGACTTATGCATGTCAGCTTCTGACCTCACAAAAAGGGCTGGTCCTCTGGCCACCTCCCCTGGCTGCAAGCTATGGTTTGAGCTCTGCAATATCATAAGGTTCATAACTCGTCCTGTGAACCTAGCAGAATAACGGCAGACCTATCAATGATCTCACTCCAAACTGACGGTTCCAATGAGCCCACACTTGGGTGGGCTAGTACATGGGGCACCCGAGAATTCCATTTCTCGGGTTCTGTTGGGGTTACGGGTTTACCAGTACCACGGGAACGATGCCCGTCGGCGCATGGTTCAACACAGTAACTTTCGTGTTTCTAGCGAATGCTCCCACCATGTTAATTAACCAAAAAAGAATGAATTCTCCAAAATGGCTGCTATAGGAAGAAAGCACGTGTGCAGACAATGCAGGACCCCTGCGGTGAAGCGGGAAAACTTCCAGCACTGGCAGCTCACATTACACTGCCTGAGTGCAGGCTGGGGGTTGGTGAAAAGTACGAGAGCTGCAGAGAGAAGGAGGGGGGCTTTGCTTGGTGGGCTTTCAGCAGTACAAAAAAAAAAAGATGAGGACAGCAATTCCAGCACAGCACTCATCACACCTCGCCCCTTAGAGGGCGCTACGGAGGCATGACCTGTCGGTAATCCGACATGCACACCTCAGCGGGTTCGCCACGTCGTGATAACCCATCAGCATTCCCATGATCACTGCCTTTCTTGTGTTGTACGGCAAAATCATACTGCTGCAGGGCAAGGCTCCAGCGTAGCAACCTACCATTGGTTCCGGACACTGTGTGCAGCCAGCTCAGAGGGTTGTGGTCGGTGACCACCTTGAAGGTGCGCCCGTACAGGTAGGGCTGCAAACGTTGCAGTGCCCAGACCATGGCCAGGCACTCCTTCTCGATGGTGGAGTATGCCACTTCCCTTGGCAGAAGTTTCCGGCTCAGGTACAACACGGGGTGCTCCTGGTTCCCCGAATCAACCTGGCTGAGTACAGCACCGAGGCCAAATTCGCTGGCGTCAGTCTGTACCAGGAATGGCCGACTGCTGTCGACGGCTTTCAACACTGGAGAGCTGCACAGGGCTGTTTTCAAAGCTCGGAATGCCGCCTCACAGCCATTTGTCCAGTTGACTGTTTGGGGTAGACCGCCCTTGGTGAGGTCCGTCAAGGGTTTTGCAATGGCGCTATAGTTCGGTACGAAACGCCTATAGTACCCTGCAGTGCCCAGGAAGGACTTCACCTGCTTTTTGGTCCTGGGGGTGGCCAGGACACGATCGCGTCCACTTTCTCGGGCTCTGGACTCATGGAACCCCCGCCTACCCGGTGCCCCAGGTAGTGGACCTCCCTCATGCCCAGCTGGCATTTTCCCGGCTTGATGGTCAGACCTGCCTGGTGAATACGCTTGGGCACCTCCTGGAGATGCTGAAGGTGTTCCTCCCAGGTGGAACTGAAGACGGCAATGTCGTCCAGGTACGCCACAGCGTACTCCTCCAGTCCCTGAAGCAGGTGGTTGACCATCCGCTGGAAAGTGGCAGGGGCATTCTTCATGCCGAAAGGCATGACCGTGGACTCGTACAGTCCAAAAGGGGTGATAAAGGCAGATTTCTCCTGCGCCGCAGGGCTCAGGGGAATCTGCCAGTATCCCCGGCTCAGATCCATGATGGATATGTACTTGGCATTCGCCAACCGCTCCAGCAAATCCTCGATGCGTGGCATTGGGTGCGCATCAGAGGTAGTGATGGCGTTGAGCCCCCTGTAGTCCACGCAGAACCGGGTGGTCCGATCTTTTTTTGGCACGAGAACTACAGGTGAGGCCCACGCGCTTTTGAACTGCCGGATCACCCCCAGCTGCAACATCTCATGGATCTCCTGGCGCATAATCTGCTGCACTTCCTCAGAGATCCGATAAGGTGTCCGCCGTAACGGGGCGTGATTCCCGGTGTCCACCTCGGTCCTTCCGGGTCGGTTCGTGAACTCGGCCCGGAAGGGTTCCAGAGTGGTCAGCAACTGCAACCGCTGGGAGACGGTTAGCGAGGCATTTACCTCCATGTCCTCAATGGACCCATTGGCATTAGCTTGGGCCAGCATGTCTAGGAGGGGATCCTCTTCCCCGTCCTCGGGCAGATTGCGGACCGGTAGGACGCAGGCTTCACGTTCGTGATGGGCCTTCATCATGTTGACGTGAAAGGCCTTGCGCCTACCCCGAGTGTGGTCAAGCGTGACCACGTAGGTGGCTGGGTTGAGCTGTTGGTGCACGACGTACGGGCCTTCCCAGGCTGCCTGAAGCTTATCCTTTGGTACGGGGACCAGCACCCACACCTTTTGACCCACCTGGTAGGTCCGCTCCCGGGCGTTCTGGTCGTACCAGTGCTTCTGGTCAGCCTGAGCCTGCGTCAGGTTGTCATGCACCAACTGCGTCAAGGTCTGCATCTTGTCGCAGAAGCGCATGACATAATCCACGATGGACACTTCCGTGGGGTTTGGCTCATCTTCCCAGGATTCTCTTATCAACCCAAGGGGTCCCCGGACTCGCCTACCATACAGGAGCTCGAAGGGGGAGAACCCCGTCGAGGCCTGCGGGACTTCTCTGTAGGCAAATAGCAGGTGTGGGAGGTACCGCTCCCAATCGCGTCCCTGGGTCTCAACCAGCATGCGGAGCATCTGTTTGAGGGTACCGTTAAAGCGCTCACACAAACCATTGGTCTGTGGGTGATACGCACTAGATACCATACGCGTCACCTGCATTTTGCTGCAGAGAGCCTTCATTAGGCGAGACATAAATTGGGTCCCTTGATCGGTAAGCATCTCCCTGGGAAATCCTACCCGTGAAAAGATGGTCACCAGTGCATCCGCCACCTTATCTGCCCTAGTTGAGGACAGAGCTACTGCCTCTGGGTACCGGGTAGCGTAGTCTACCACAGTCAGGATGTATTGCTTTCCAGAGCTGCTGGGGACGGCCAGCGGGCCCACAATGTCCACCGCGATCCTCTGGAAAGGCTCCTCTATCACTGGCAACGGGATCAGGGGAGCCTTAAGAGCAGGCCCCGCCTTCCCCACTCTTTGACAGGTGATACAGGAGCGGCAGTAGTTAGTCACATCTGTCCCCATCTTGGGCCAATAGAAGTGTTGAGACAGCCGTGCCTTAGTTTTGCTGATCCCCAAGTGTCCAGCGAGTGGAATCTCATGGGCAATCCTCAACAACTCACCTCGGAACTGGTGCGGGACGACCAGCTGTTTTCCCCCCAACCACTCCTTTTGGGAATCTCCGGGTACTGTCTCCCGGTACAACCTTCCTCGTTCCCAGAACACCCTCTCCTTATCAGTCACGGAGGTGGGCGTCTCGGCTAGGTGCCTCAAGTTCTCCAGGCTCGCATCTGAGTGCAGAGCGGCCTGGAACTCCTGGCTGGTGGCAGCCAGAAGTGACGTCAGGGTTCCTTCCTCACTGGGACCCTCTGGGACCGGCTCTGGGTCCACCTCTGGTTCAGTCTCTCCTGTAGCGGAGGAGGGTCCAGATGGCAGGGCGCTACCTGCGATCCGGGCACTCTGACTGCGGGTGACAGCAGCTACATATGCAGTCTCCCCGGGGATTTCTATAGACCCATCAGCCTGCGCTGCTATGGGCTCTACCTCCCCATCCACCCCCAACACTTCAGGAGCAGTGCTACTTATGGGCCAGTTACCTTCCTCGGTGGCACTGGTCAGTGTCATGGCGTCACCTTCCTCCCGGTTCCCATGCACCTCCCCATTTCCTTGAGCACTGTCGCTTGCTCCTGCTAGGGGTTCCTCAGCCGTCTCACTCCGCAGAGCGACGGGACTGAACGCTCCTGTACCTGTGGACACATCTACCACTTCAGAGAAAGGGTTAACAGATTCAGATGGCACAGATACATCACTATCAACATCAGTCCTAGGGAAAGAAAGGTTATCAGTTGCATCATCACTTCGCAAAGCATTAGCAGGTAACACAATAAGCTTCCCATCATCATCAACATCATGGTTAACGTTAACCTTATCATCAGATTGGGAAGGGGTGTCAGGGACATAGTAACGCCACCATCCTCCCCAGATCAGTCCCCAATAAAACATCAGTGGGCAGGTTTTCGGACACCCCCACTTCCTTCACCCCGCTCCCGGTACCCCAGTCAATGAAAACTCGGGCTATCAACAAGGGGTAGTGGACGCCCCCAATCCCGGTGACAGTTAAGGTTTTCCCCGGAATCAACTCTTCAGGGGCCGCCAGTTCGGGTCGGATGAGGGTTCGTTCAGCCCCGGTGTCCTTGAGGCCTGTAGCAAGATGGGCCCCCACGCGGACGGGCTGCACGTTGTCATCAACCCTCCCCACCACACCACCCACCAAAAGAACAGAGGCGTTGGGCCCGAAGGCCTTGGCTGGGGGTTCTTCTGCCTCTCCCGGACAGGTGGCGCTGATGTTTCCAGTCCTTTTACAGGAGAAACACTGGCGGGGGTCTGATGTAGGCCTGGCGCTGGCAAAGGGGATAGTGCCTCCAGAGGGACGACTGGCAGGGGCACTGGGGTTGGTTGCAGGCTTACCCCCTCCCCAACGGGTGGTGACGGGCTTCCGCACCTCGGGTTTCCGGTTGGCCTCATAGCTGTCGGCGATCCGGGCTGTTGTGACCGCGTCCTCTGGTTCTCGGTCCAGGATGAACTGTCGGACCTCAGCTGGGCACAGATGCAGGAACTGGTCTTTGATCATCAGGTCTTTCAGCTCCTCATAAGTGTCAACTGACAGTCCATGGATCCACTGGTCAAAGTGGTTCCTGAGTCCTTGCACCACATCGCTATAACTGTCATGTGGGCCACGTTGGAGGTTCCGGAACTTCTTTCGGTATACCTCAGGGGTTAGCTGGTACTTGGCAATCAGGGCCTGCTTGATGGCCTCATAGTCACTGTCTTGATCTGGCGCGAGGGAAGCAAACGCCTCCAAAGCTTTGCCCTTTAGCCCGGGGGTCAAGTACCTGGCCCATTGGTCGGCAGGCAGCCGGTACTGTCTGCAGACTTTCTCAAAGGCCCGCAGAAAAGTGTCCAAGTCTCCTTCCTTTTCCAGCACGGGAAAGTGCTCCGGCCGGGGCTTGGGACTCTGAGAGCTGCTGGGTGTACCGCTCTGGGCTGTGGAGGGCATTGCCCCTTGTCTGAGCAGCTCCAGTTCATGGGCTCTCTGAGCTTCCCGCTCGGCTCTCTCAGCCTCCCGCTCGGCCTCTCGCTGGGCTTGGCGCTCGGCTCTCTCAGCCTCTCGCTGCTTGGCCTCTCGCTGTCGGCTCTCTCTTGAGCTTGCTGGATCAGCCTCAGGCGTTCTTCCCGGTTGTCAGCGGTGAGTCCCTCCAGGGCCGCCTGCAGGTAAGGGTCCACCTCTCTCTGGGTGTAAGCAGTCAGGGGTTGGGCCTCTGCTCCTGCGGCACTACCTTGGCTTGGGCCGGCTCCTGCGCCCGCCACGCTCCGATGCTCGCCCAGCTCCTTCAGGGCCTGGACCAGTCGGGCTTTGGTTTGGTTCTTGTGGTCAAGGCCGTGGTACACGCAGATTCCCACAAGAGTGTCCCTGGCCACCTCCCCTGGCTGCAAGCTATGGTTTGAGCTCTGCAATATCATAAGGTTCATAACTCGTCCTGTGAACCTAGCAGAATAACGGCAGACCTATCAATGATCTCACTCCAAACTGACGGTTCCAATGAGCCCACACTTGGGTGGGCTAGTACATGGGGCACCCGAGAATTCCATTTCTCGGGTTCTGTTGGGGTTACGGGTTTACTAGTACCACGGGAACGATGCCCGTCGGCGCATGGTTCAACACAGTAACTTTCGTGTTTCTAGCGAATGCTCCCACCGTGTTATTAACCAAAAAGAATGAATTCTCCAAAATGGCTGCTATAGGAAGAAAGCACGTGTGCAGACAATGCAGGACCCCTGCAGTGAAGCGGGAAAACTTCCAGCACTGGCAGCTCACATTACACTGCCTGAGTGCAGGCTGGGGGTTGGTGAAAAGTACGAGAGCTGCAGAGAGAATGAGGGGGGCTTTGCTTGGTGGGCTTTCAGCAGTAAAAAAAAAAAGATGAGGACAGCAATTCCAGCACAGCACTCATCACAATACTGTGTGTAGGGGGCTGTGGGGTCATACTGTGTGTAGGGACTGTGGGGTCATCATACTGTGTGTAGCGGGCTGTGGGGACATCATACTGTGTGTAGGGGCTGTGGGGTCATCATACTGTGTGTGTTGGGGCTCTGGGGTCATCATACTGTGTGTGTAGGGGGTTGTGGGGTCATCATACTGTGTGTGTAGGGACTGTGGGGTCATCATACTGTGTGTGCAGGGGGCTGTGGGGTCATCATACTGTGTGTGCAGGGGGCTGTGGGGTCATCATACTGTGTGTGTAGGGGCTGTGGGGTCATCATACTGTGTGTGTAGGGGCTGTGGGGTCATCATACTGTGTGTGTTGGGGGCTCTTGTGTGGGTCATCATACTGTGTGTACAGGACTGGGGTCATCATTGTGTGTATTGGGGGCTGTGGGGCATCATACTGTGTGTAGGGGTCGTCAGGTCATCATACTGTGTGTATTGGGGGCTCTGGGGTCATCATACTGTGTGTAGGGGGTTGTGGGGTCATCATACTGTGTGTGTAGGGGCTGTGGGGTCATCATACTGTGTGTGCAGGGGGCTGTGGGGTCATCATACTGTGTGTGTAGGGGGCTGTGGGGTCATCATACTGTGTGTAGGGCTGTGGGGTCATCATACTGTGTGTGTAGGGGCTGTGGGGTCATCATACTGTGTGTGTAGGGGGCTGTGGGGTCATCATGCTGTGTGTAGGGGCTGTGGGGACATCATACTGTGTGTGTAGGGGCTGTGGGGTCATCATACTGTGTGTGTAGGGGGCTGTGGGGTCATCATACTGTGTGTAGGGGCTGTGGGGACATCATACTGTGTGTAGGGGCTGTGGGGTCATCATACTGTGTGTAGGGGCTGTGGGGGACATCATACTGTGTGTGTATTGGGGGCTCTGGGGTCATCATACTTTGTGTAGGGGCTGTGGGGTCATCATACTGTGTGTATTGGGGGATCTGGGGTCATCATACTGTGTGTGTAGGGGCTGTGGGGTCATCATACTGTGTGTGTAGGGGGCTGTGGGGTCATTTATACTGTGGTGTGTAGGGGCTGT
>JARQOD010011727.1:0-22318 GCA_033576555.1 Oophaga sylvatica
GGGGGGTGTGGCCTCCTCGGCACCCGCCGCCCATGTGGGTACAGCTTCTGACCTCTGTGCTGTGAAGCTGGAGGCTGGGGGCGTGGCTTCCCAGCAAAAGGAAAAAAAAAATGGTGATCAGCAATGGAGCAGAAACTGCAGCAGACAGCAGCAAGGGCGCATGCCTGGCCGGGTCCCCTGAGTCTGGGGGCTTACCTGCAGTGGGGGCGCCGGCGAGGAGCCAGGATGGAGCTGGAGGCAGGACTGCTCCTGGCTTGGTCTCTGCCAGTGGGAGAGAAGGCAGCTCTGTGCAGCCTGTGGAGGCAGTGCTGCTGAAGCCCAATGGCAGCACAGGTCTTAAAGGGCCAGCAGCATGGTGTGGACAGAACCCCCCGGCAGGGAAGATGCCACCAGTAGGTGGTGGTAGCAGTGTGGAAATGGTAAAAGCTGTAAGTTCCCAAAAAGTGAGGCAAAAATATTGACCCCAGTGTGCATGTGAGTGAGAGTGGGTGACTGATGGCGTGGATGAGGAGGGTGTGGGTATGGAAGTGTCTGCGGTTGAGGATGCGGGTGGCAGTGTGTCTAAAGTGGCAAGTGTGAATGGGGTGTCTGAGGGTACTGGAAGGAGGGGGGATGGGGCCAGTCCATCTGCCCCCCCAGCCGCCGGTCCTCTGAGTTATTCGGGGGTGGTGGCTGGAGCCTCAGGGTCTGGTCAAGGGGTTTCCTCGCCTCTGGACCTCAGGATGGCGTCTTGCGGCGCCGTTTCCTGGAGGCCCTCAAAAAGGGAGAACGGACGATCAATGTAGAGGGCAGAGAGGTGGACTTGGCCTTTTGGCTGGATAAATACGGCCTGGCTGCCTTCCAAGATAAAAGGGAGGGGGAAACGGTTTTGGTCCCTCCCGACAGCCGGGCAGGGGGTGGCCAGGCGGAATGTGGTCCGTCTTCGGTGGAGGGGCAGTGAAGCGTGCCCGCCAAGAGCGAGGGTTGTGGAGCTCCTTCTGAAGATGGACTTCAGGGCGACGGACATCTTTGCCCTGATTCATCCGTTTGGCACCTCTTCTTCGATGTCAGTTTTGTTCGGCCAGAGGGCCTAGAGCTTTTCTGGTCGAATTTCGAACTGGCAAAGGGGGAGCCCGGCTGGCGAGACTTTGCCGTACAGGCGGTGTCTCGCCAAAATAGTGTAAAGAGGGTGACCGTTTTGACAAGTAACGAGTCACTCTCTGGGGTCGACATCATGACGTGGCTTTCCCGTTATGGGGAAGTCACGGACGTCCCTAAGAAAAATAGGGACGAGTTTGGCATTTGGTCAGGGGGCTGGACCTTCATGGTAAAGTTGAAGGTTTCAGGAGGTACGGTCACCCACATCCCCTCCTCAGCATTTCTGGGGAGGGACAGAATCCAGATCTTCTACCAGGGGCAACCGAAGGTCTGCCACAGGTGCGGTGATCCCCGCCACTTCAGCGCAGGCTGCAAGGTGCAGAGTGTGCCTTGTGTGGCGGGGTAGGTCATCTTGCCGCGGCCTGTGGTGACATTAGGTGTCACCTGTGTGGTGACCTAGGTCACCCGTATAGCCGCTGCCCCCGCTCCTTTTCCGGCACCATCTCTGGCCCAGCGGGGGGGAGCCATGGAGGGTTCCCGGTGGTGCAACCTCTGCTGGGGCTGGGGTGGAGGCGTGAGGGGAGCTGAGGGGTCAGTGAGGAAAGGCGAGGCTGGTACATCTGCCCACCAGTGGCAACAGGTGAGGCACCGTAAGGGCAGGGGGCAGGATAAGCCTCAGGCAACTGGGGTGATGACTGCCCCCACCCTGGAGGCGGCAGCCGAAGCCTCTGGGGGCCCTGGGGGAGAAGGCGGTGAGCGAGGAGATCCGGAGGATGGAGAGGGAGGGTTTGGCTGCTTCTGATAACTCTTCCCAGTATGAAAGTGTGGATGAAGAGGTGGTGGAGCAGCCTAAAAAAAACGGGTGACAATCGTACCGGTAAGAGGCGGAAGAAGAACAAGGCTAAAAAATCTAATGCCCCCCCCTGACCGCTAGGGTGCCCACGGAAGGGCTCACCGGCTCCCTCTGATCCCCTCTCCAATCGGTTCCAAGCCCTCGATGACTCTGCTGTGTCGGAGGTCGGGGGTGAGGGGCCGGATGCAACATCTGGGGTGCCTTCAGGGAGTGGCGAGGTCCGTCCTCCGGGGGATTCACACTCCTCTGGCGGGGGGACTACCTCGGGGTCCAGGGGCGAGGAATCTAGTGCTGGGAAGGAGGTGTCCACTGCTGCTAAGGAGGATATGGACAACTCGGTGTCTTTAAAGAGGAGGGGTGAGTCGGGTTCCTCCTCAGAGGGGGAGAGGAAATCTGGGGGTACGGTTAAAAAACAGGCCGTCTAACTCAATCACCCATGATGGCGGAACCTACCCCGTTGACTCTGGCGTCGATTAATGTCGCCAGCATAAAGTCGGATACGGCTAGATTTACGGCCTTTGATTTTTTCACCCGGGTTGAGGCTGATGTTTTATTTTTGCAGGAGACCAGACTAACGGACCTGGGGTCCATCCACAAAGCAAAGAGGGAATGGAGGAGTGGGGCCCTCATACTGGTCTCTTGCGGCCGAGCCGTTATAGCGGGGTAGCGGTCCTTTTTAAGACCGCGGAGGTGGAATGCAGACGGGTGATCGAGGTAGAAATGGGGAGATGTTTGGTCCTTGACGTCTTCATGAGGGGACAGGAGCTTCGGCTCATCAATATCTATGGCCGCAATCTAAGTGGGACCGTAAATGTCTCTTCCTGAGGATCAAGCCCTATCTTTTTACGAGCCGGCAGGTGGTCTTCGGTGGGGATTTTAATGCTATAACCAGACTCCGTGATAGGGGAGGCCCCGGAGACCGGCTGACTTATGATAGCGTAGCCTTGAATAGCATAGTAAGCGAAGCTCGCCTGGTGGATGTCCACATCCGGCACACTCCAGGTCACGAGGATTTCACCTTTTATAGGGGAAGCAGTAGGTCTAGGATAGATAGGTTTTTTTTAAAGGAGGAAGCCGTCTCTTCTGCAGTGTCCGCTGTTGAGTTGGAGTTCTCCGATCACTGTTTAATTTTCTTTACTTTGAATGTTACAGAGACTCCCGGATGGGAGAGGCCTATGGAAGCTGAATTCGTCCCTTCTGGAAGAAGCGGAAGTAAGACAGTCCTTTGAGGAATTTCTTCAGAGCCAGGTACCTCTCTTGGGTCTTTGTAGCAGTAAGTCTGAGTGGTGGGAGATCTTCAAAAGAAGGGTCGCAAGGTTCTTCCGTCAACTCTCGAGCCTCAGGGACCTGAACAGGTACCGCCTGTATCGGCAGCTGGGAGGAAACTCGAGCAGCTCGTCTCGACTGGAGGGGACCGAGAGGAAATCTCCAGGGTGAAGACCTTGCTCAAGGGTGCCAGTACGATAGGCACACATCCTTGGTTTTTGAGAGGGATTTCGGGAGGTACCGCTCGCCCGACCCTTACAGAAACTGCAGGTTGTCAGTGAATTGTAAGATGGTGACAGGACTGATCGACAATATGGGGTCCCTGAACAGATCCAAATCAGGGATCCTGGAGGTGGTCAGATCCTTCTACTCGCATCTCTTGGGGAGGAGGGATCCTGATCGGGATGAGATGTCGGCTTTCCTGGCTGAAACCATCCCTGAGCCGGGGGATGACCCCTCTCTTCATGTTTTGGCAGAAGCAATCAGGGAAGAGGAAGTGAGACGGGCGATTGATGGGCTACGGCCCAAAAAGTCGCCCGGTCCGGATGGCTTAACATCCGAGTTCTACAAGACTTTTCGGGACTCTTTGGTCCCCTCTTGACTGAGGTGTTTAATGAGTGCCTCTCCTCGGACACTCTGCCCAGTTCAATGAGGAAGTCAGCCCTGATTATCCTGTCAAAGGGTAAAGACTCGTCCCGTATTGAGAATTGGCGTCCCATAGCGCTTCTCGATACGGACCGAAAGGTTCTGGCAAAGGTGCTTTTTAATCGGTTGGTGAAGTTTGCACCCCGGCTCCTTTCGGGGGCCCAGCACTGCTCTGTTCCAGGCCGCAGTACATTTAGTGCTGTGCTTGGTGTCCGAGAGGCAGTGGAGCAGGGCAGGGCAGGTCACTGGAAGGGGTACTTGCTGTCCTTAGACCAGGCAAAGGCCTTTGACCGGGTTAACCATGAGTACCTCTGGTCCGTTCTTCTGAGGTACGGTCTGCCTGGGAGGTTTGTTGATTGGTTGAGAGTTTTATACAATGGGGCAGAGACTTTTCCGCTAGTGAACGGTTGGGTCGGACACCCTTTTGAGGTGAGGTCTGGTGTCCGCCAGGGCTGTCCTCTGAGCCCACTGTTATACGTGTTCGCGATCGACCCCCTTTTAAGGAGGGTGGAGCGCGGACCGTTGGTGGGAGTCGGGATGGACCGGGCGGTGCCGGAGGCCGCCTTGAGGGTAGTGGCGTACGCTGACGACGTTTCCCTTTTTGTATCCTCGAGAGAGGAGGCGGATTGGGTGATGTCTGAGGTTGAACGCTACTCGGTGGCATCCGGGTCCATGATCAACCGGGACAAGTGTGAGAGTCTCTGGCTGGGAGGGGGAGATCCAAGTTTTGATCTCCCGGACACCCTTCCAGGGCCTCAGGCCACAGCAAAAATATTAGGCATCAGTTTCGGCCCGGGGGACTATCCCCAGCAAAACTGGGAGGGCAGACTTAAGATTGCCGCCCAGAAGGTGGATCAGTGGAAGGGTTGGTCCTTGACCCTAAGGGAAAGGGTTAGTCTTGCCAAGGGCTATTTGCTTCCTTTGCTAATATATCTGGGCAGCGTCTGCATCTTGCCAGAGCCTCTTTGGACACGGGTCTACAGCCTGTTTTTCCAATTATTATGGGGAAATAGGCTGAACCTAATCAAGAGAGAGGTCACGTACCGCACGAGGAGACTAGGAGGGTTGGGTATGGTCAACCCAGTGGTGTTTCTAGTAAACACCTTTCTTAAGGCAAACATCGCCAACCTCTGGTCAGAGAGGGCTCCTCCGTGGGTATTCTCCTGTAGGGGGTGGTTTTGGCCTTTCTTCCAGGAATGGGAGACAGGTGGGCAGGTGCACCTCATGGGCATCTTCCGGCTTACGTTACCCCGGTTCTGAAGGTGATCCGTCGGTGGGGTCTGGGAGTGTGGGAGATCAGGATCATGTCGAGAAGGTTTCTTGACAATAGGGTCCTGTTGACCCACTTTCAGAAGCCCCTGGCGCTCAGGGATTGCCCAAGCCGGGATCTGGAGGTGGGGCTCGGGTTATTGAACTCTAAGCGGATCCCCTTGAAGTTTTGGGACTTGGCTTGGCGCTGCTTCCATGGGAAGCTGTATGTGAGGGACAACCTGAAGTACAGGAGCTCTGATGACCGGGATTGTCCCCGCGAGGAGTGTGGTGGCATGCTTGAAAGCATGGAGCACTTCCTGCTTCGGTGTCCCTTTAATACAGAGGTCTACAGCAGGGTGGGTGCTTCCATTGGCTGGCCCAGGCTGGCAAGCCTCTCCTATGCGGAGTGGGCCTATGGGGCATTCAGGTCCCTTGGTGGCCGAGATCGGGGCACTGTTTTCTTAGTTAGTTTAGTAACTAGGTTCTGCACGTGGAATGCACGGTGTCTAGTGTCTACTCAGCGGAAAGTCCTCCCCAGGGAAGAGGTGATTAGGAACATCCTGGGTGACCTGGCAAAAGTGCGCTCCCTGGAGTTTGAGAGGCTGGGTGCAGGGAGGGCCTCTCTCCTATGGAGGGGTTTCTCCTTTAATGTGCCCTAGGGTGAGTTAGGTTCTGTGTGCCTGTGATAGGGCTGTTAGTATTTTTTATCCTTTTATCTTTATTTTGTAGGGTCAGATAGATGTGTAGGGACAGGGAGGGACAGATAGGGACAGTCTTTAGGGACAGGTAGTTAGTATTAGGTTGGTAGTGAGGGACAGGTAGGGGCAGGTAGGGAGAGGTTGGTAGGGCTATAGGGACAGGATTTTCTCTTTTGTGTTGTTAGGGAGGGTCAGGGTGATGTGCGGTAGATTAGGGTGAGAGCCTCTATGGTCTCCAGTTCCTGGTGGTGGGCTGTAACCCTCACGTATAGATTTTTGTTTTGGAATTGGTAACCCGGGTATAGGGCTTGCAAGCATTGAACTTGGGCCTGTTCTTTGGTCATGGTTAAGGTGTGTAGTGGTTATTATTGATATGTGTTATTATTGATATATGTTATTATAAGGTTGTGTATATATACTGTATATATATGTTGTATGTGTACTATAATTCTTGTAGGGGGATTTAGTTTAGGTGGGGTGGGGGTTTTCTTGGGGGGAGGGGGGATGGGTTTTGGAGAATGGACGTCCGGCGGGATGCCAAGAAGATTTGCTGTGTAAGAAAGGCCACAAACTTTCGTGGGACCTGGTGTGATAGGCCACAAACTTTCGTGGGACCTTTGGGGGAATGGTGGTGGTTTAGTTTAAGAAAAATAATAATAAAAAAAAAATAATAATAAAAAAAAAAAAAAAATTAAAAATTAAAAAAAATATATATATATGTATATACGAGGTATAGTATGTGTGTATATATATGTATATGAAGATTGTATCATTAATTTTGGCCAGGTGGCCTATTTACTTTCTTTAGGGCAGTTGGCTGAATTTTTTTTTTTTTTTTTTTTTTTCTAGAGGTGAATGCATGGGTATGAGTGTATGAGGGGAAAAAAAAGGATATAGGTTGAGGTCTCTTCCCTTGCCGGGGGTGTTAATGAAATGGAGGAACATTTTGTTTCTATATATCTGTTGGACATTGGACTTTTGGGATTTATGGATAATGTTTTTGTTATTGAGTTTGCCTGTAAGTTTAGTTTTGTATTTTTTTATAATAAAAGAGATACAGGATGTAACTCAGGATCAGTAATGTAATGTATGTACACAGTGACTGCACCAGCAGAATAGTGAGTGCAACTCTGGAGTATAATACAGGATGTAACTCAGGATCAGTAATGTAATATATGTACACAGTGACTGCACCAGCAGAATAGTGAGTGCAACTCTGGAGTATAATACAGGATGTAACTCAGGATCAGTAATGTAATGTATGTACACAGTGACTGCACCAGCAGAATAGTGAGTGCAGCTCTGGAGTATAATACAGGATGTAACTCAGGATCAGTAATGTAATGTATGTACACAGTGACTGCACCAGCAGAATAGTGAGCACAGCTCAGGGGTATAATACAGGATGTAACTCAGGATCAGTAATGTAATGTATGTACACAGTGACTGCACCAGCAGAATAGTGAGTGCAGCTCTGGAGTATAATACAGGATGTAACTCAGGATCAGTAATGTAATGTATGTACACAGTGACTGCACCAGCAGAATAGTGAGTGCAGCTCTGGAGTATAATACAGGATGTAACTCAGGATCAGTAATGTAATGTATGTACACAGTGACTGCACCAGCAGAATAGTGAGTGCAGCTCTGGAGTATAA
The DNA here is from genome assembly GCA_033576555.1 of Oophaga sylvatica. Classification (NCBI taxonomy): domain Eukaryota; kingdom Metazoa; phylum Chordata; class Amphibia; order Anura; family Dendrobatidae; genus Oophaga; species Oophaga sylvatica. The sequence goes on from JARQOD010011727.1 coordinate 7,448, forward strand.
TACAGGATGTAACTCAGGATCAGTAATGTAATGTATGTACACAGTGACTGCACCAGCAGAATAGTGAGTGCAGCTCTGGAGTATAATACAGGATGTAACTCAGGATCAGTAATGTAATGTATGTACACAGTGACTGCACCAGCAGAATAGTGAGTGCAGCTCTGGAGTACAATACAGGAGGTAACTCAGAATCAGTAATGTAATGTATGTACACAGTGACTGCACCAGCAGAATAGTGAGTGCAGCTCTGGAGTACAATACAGGATGTAACTCAGGATCAGTAATGTAATGTATGTACATAGTGACTGCACCAGCAGAACAGTGAGTGCAGCTCTGGGGTATAATACAGGATGTAACTCAGGATCAGTAATGTAATGTATGTACACAGTGACTGCACCAGCAGAATAGTGAGTGCAGCTCTGGGGTATAATACAGGAGGTAACTCAGGATCAGTAATGTATGTACACAGTGACTGCACCAGCAGAATAGTGAGTGCAGCTCTGGAGTATAATACAGGAGGTAACTCAGGATCAGTAATGTAATGTATGTACACAGTGACTGCACCAGCAGAATAGTGAGTGCAGCTCTGGAGTATAATACAGGATGTAACTCAGGATCAGTAATGTATGTACACAGTGACTGCACCAGCAGAATAGTGAGTGCAGCTCTGGAGTACAATACAGGATGTAACTCAGGATCAGTAATGTAATGTATGTACACAGTGACTGCACCAGCAGAATAGTGAGTGCAGCTCTGGAGTATAATACAGGATGTAACTCAGGATCAGTAATGTAATGTATGTACACAGTGACTGCACCAGCAGAATAGTGAGTGCAGCTCTGGAGTATAATACAGGATGTAACTCAGGATCAGTAATGTAATGTATGTACACAGTGACTGCACCAGCAGAATAGTGAGTGCAGCTCTGGAGTATAATACAGGATGTAACTCAGGATCAGTAATGTAATGTATGTACACAGTGACTGCACCAGCAGAATAGTGAGTGCAGCTCTGGAGTACAATACAGGAGGTAACTCAGAATCAGTAATGTAATGTATGTACACAGTGACTGCACCAGCAGAATAGTGAGTGCAGCTCTGGAGTACAATACAGGATGTAACTCAGGATCAGTAATGTAATGTATGTACATAGTGACTGCACCAGCAGAACAGTGAGTGCAGCTCTGGGGTATAATACAGGATGTAACTCAGGATCAGTAATGTAATGTATGTACACAGTGACTGCACCAGCAGAATAGTGAGTGCAGCTCTGGGGTATAATACAGGAGGTAACTCAGGATCAGTAATGTATGTACACAGTGACTGCACCAGCAGAATAGTGAGTGCAGCTCTGGAGTATAATACAGGAGGTAACTCAGGATCAGTAATGTAATGTATGTACACAGTGACTGCACCAGCAGAATAGTGAGTGCAGCTCTGGAGTATAATACAGGATGTAACTCAGGATCAGTAATGTATGTACACAGTGACTGCACCAGCAGAATAGTGAGTGCAGCTCTGGAGTACAATACAGGATGTAACTCAGGATCAGTAATGTAATGTATGTACACAGTGACTGCACCAGCAGAATAGTGAGTGCAGCTCTGGAGTATAATACAGGATGTAACTCAGGATCAGTAATGTAATGTATGTACACAGTGACTGCACCAGCAGAATAGTGAGTGCAGCTCTGGGGTATAATACAGGATGTAACTCCGGATCAGTAATGTAATGTATGTACAGAGTGACTGCACCAGCAGAATAGTGAGTGCAGCTCTGGAGTACAATACAGGATGTAACTCAGGATCAGTAATGTAATGTATGTACACAGTGACTGCACCAGCAGAACAGTGAGTGCAGCTCTGGGGTATAATAACATAATGCACTGCACTGATTGAGAGTAATTCTATAAATATATTATATCTCAGGTTGTGTAGACTTTTGCATTGTTCTTAGTTTCACACAGAAATGCTCTATCAACTATATAAATTTGTAGCCAAATGAAAGTTATGTTTACTGCTCTGTCAATCAATCTCTAAAGCGACACAGAACCATTACACCACCACGAGATTGTGGAGCTTCAAAGCTGACAGAAAATAATATAAATTATAGGAACAAGATAGAAAAGTGAATCCTATAAATACCCAATGAGGTCGCTGTTAGTGGGAATTCTAATAGATGGATGAACACCGGTCATTAAGGGAAGAAAACCTCACCTTCTCTTATCTCTAGTACATGCACAATTCCTAGAATCCATCGTACACTCCCTGGAAACTGACGTGATGGACAGAAGCAAATTATTAGTCTCCTGAAAATTCATTCCAAGTAATTCAGAGGAGATTGATACAAGAATAAATAATATTGTTCCTGCATACAATAATATAACTACTATAATACTGCCCCTATGTACAAGACTATAACTACTATAATACTGCCCCTATGTACAAGAATATAACTACTATAATACTGCCCCCTATGTACAAGAATATAACTACTATAATACTGCCCCTATGTACAAGAATATAACCACTATAATACTGCCCCTATGTACAAGAATATAACTACTATAATACTGCCCCTATGTACAAGAATATAACTACCATAATACTGCTCCTATGTACAAGAATATAACTACTATAATACTGCTCCTATGTACAAGAATATAACTACTATAATACTGCCCCTATATACAAGAATATAACTACCATAATACTGCCCCTATATACAAGAATATAACTACTATAATACTGCCCCCTATGTACAAGAATATAACCACTATAATACTGCCCCTATGTACAAGAATATAACTACTATAATACTGCTCCTATATACAAGAATATAACTACTATAATACTGCCCCTACGTACAAGAATATAACTACTATAATACTGCTCCTATGTACAAGAATATAACTACTATAATACTGCCCCTATGTACAAGAATATAACTACTATAATACTGCCCCCTATGTGCAAGAATATAACTACTATAATACTGCCTCCTAGCTGTGAGGTTGTGTTTTGTGGATCTCCTCATGTCTGGAGCAAGCCCAGGGAGGAGCCACCCTGGGCGGGGAAGCTCCCCAGGCAAGGCCCAGGCTTCCCGGCCTACACTGGGACAAGCCTCCCAGGCCTCTCCTAATGGGAATGTTAATCCCAGAGCCACTGTCAGAGCAGTGAATGCAGCGAGCCAAAGCTGCAGCAGTTCTGTGAAGGAGGAAAAAGCCGTCAGTAAAGTTTTGGGAGGAAAACCTTCTCCAAGTCCAGCAAAGAAGCAAGAAGGAAAAGTGTCGGTCAGTGATGGGTTACAGCACAATGTGAAGTCAGGTAACTCCCCAGTCAGCAAGCAGCTCCTGCCAGGTGCACAGGTGAGATCAGCCCCAGCTGTGCAGATCACCTCTCCTGCTCCCAGGCAGAGACGGACGTCTTTGGAAAGACAAACCATCCAGGAGAACTTACAGCAGCATGACAGTATGGCGCGGTCAGGACGCACACGGTCGCAGTCAGGTGGCAGCGATAAACTTGCTGCGGAGCCTGCATCCAGCCAAGGAGCCACAAAACCATCTGTGGTGGAACCGCACAGGACTGTGTTCAGAAGCCCTGGACCCGTGGTGAAGACTAAAGCTGTGGAGCCGGCGCGTGCACCCGAGCTGCAGCTAGCGGATGAGATACCGGGACTGGTCAGAAAACTGGGTGAGTCACAGCAGCAGAAAAAAGCGCTGCAAATGGAAGTAGACTTTATCTATACCCTAAAGACCACTAATCCTGCCTGTAATGATGCGTATGACCTGAGACTGAACACACTGGGTGTACAGCTGGCTAGTGTTGTGCAGGACATTGAGTCTGTGATGGAGGGCATGGGGCCCCTGGCAGAGACCTACAGGAACCGGGAGCGGTTCGCCTCCTATAAGCAGGGCTGTGCTGTAGAGACCAGGACCCCTCATGTTCAGGACGGGACCCCCCAGCAGCGGACACGGCCAGTGTTACAGGCTGCCCGCTTCTGCTTCCAGGAGGGAAAACAACTGCAGCAGCAAGCAGCGAAGTGTGAACAGGAGCATACACTTCAGACTCCAGCAGAGGCACCACAGGTCCCAGAGTGCCCAACACAGGAGCAGGACATTATATGTGAGACTGTTTGTGCTGATGAGGCTGAGGCAGCTGAGTGTGAACAAGAACATACACTTCAGACTCCAGCAGAGGCACCACAGGTCCCAGAATGCCCCACACAGGAGCAGGACAGTATATGGGGGACTGTTTGTGCTGATGAGGCTGGGACACAGACTGTGGCTGGTGATGCTGTGCCCATGCGGTCGGGGGTTGGAGGGGTTTCACATTCTGCAATTGACGTGACACTGTCTGATGATAATGATGCTGCTAATGATAATGTGCATGATATGTGTGACTATCCCCCTTTACCATCTAGTCCACAAGGTGTGACAGCCCCCCCTGCTGCAGGCCCTCTCCCTGTCAGTCGGCCCAGTGTGACCCGGCAGGTGCCCCCCAGGAATGACTGGAGCCGCGGCGCCCCATCCTTCACTTCCAGCGCCAGGTATACCGGCCAGACATTCAGACGCATTAATGTGGTGCGGTTTAAATACTTAGGTGCCAAGGAGGATCTGCCACAACGCAGGTATGTGGTGAGGGAGCTGCTATGCGGCCAGATGGGGTTTGAGGTGAATGAGATACTGGCGGTGTCTAATCTTCAGGACAGGCAGGGCTATGAGGTCAGCTTCAAGCTCTCGTCTGACCTGGACAGATTCTGGGCCAGTTACCCCAAGTTCAGGGAAGCTGAGGGCTGGAATAAGTTTATGATGGTTCCTATCTCCAGGCCGGACACAGTCACAGTAAATGTCACCTTCTGGAATGAGGCCGTTCCCCCACAGGACATCGAGGTGTGGCTCCGGAGACACTGTGACCTTGTCTCTGGACTCACCAAGGTCAGAGATGAGGACGGTATCTGGACAATGGGGTGGAAAGCTGTAGTGAAACTGCAGCAGTATAATAACATCACTGCCCACTTACCCAACTCCTTCTTCATTGGGAGGGAGAAGGGAAGATGTTATTATCCCGGGCAGCCCAGAAAGTGCTTCAAATGTGGTGGGAAAGGTCATCTGGCTATCACTTGTACTGTGGTGAAGTGCAGTCTGTGTGGGGCAATCGGCCATGTTGCTGCAGACTGCCGGGACGTCAGGTGCAACCTCTGTGGTCAGATGGGCCACGCTCACAGGGACTGTCCAGACGCCTGGCACAACATCTGCAGAGTCTTCTCTGATGAGGATGTGATGGCAGGGGCAGAGCCTCAGGAGGATGAGGATGTGGTAATAGGGGCGCATGGGGAGGAGGATTCAATGTCAGGAGAGATGCTGACCAGTACAGATGCCCACCAGGAGACCACTCATGTAACACCAGAGCAGCAGGGTGCAGAGGGGAACATGGAGGTCGTCCCTCAGGCCCAGCAGCCTCAGGTAGCCCTCCCTTCAGCATCACTGTCTGTATCTGATGACTGGAGTGTTAATCATAACAAAAGAAAGAAAAAGAACACGTCCTCCCGTAAACCTGAGGCAAAATATGACACCGGTCAGAGTGCGAGTAAGAAGGCTCCAAATCCTGCAGGTGTGATGGTCGTGTCCAACAAGTATGGAGCTTTATCTGAGTCCAACGATGATGACTATGAGAAAGAGTTGAGGAAAATTGATGTTGAGGATGACAGGGACATAGAAGACCATCCCCCGCCAAAGCGGAAGCCCTTATGTGTAGACCCTCAGGTAGAATCTGACATGGACACCAGTGGTGGACAGAACATCTCTGACTCATGATGATGGCTGTTTCTCTGCTCCTTCTATATTGTGTTGTGATGGTGGGGTTCTCATTAACACTGACCTCCAGTAATGTCAATAGTATTAAGGCGAGGAGGACGAGACAAGCGGTGTATGAACATCTCACATATCTGGACACAGATGTCATCTTCCTGCAGGAGACACGACTGACATCTCTGGGGCTTATGAGAGAGGCTGAGAGAGAATGGCGGTCCATTCCATCTTTCTGGTCGCTGGCTGTGGAGCCTTATGCCGGGGTCGCTGTCCTGTTTAACACCAATGATGTGACTGTGCATAGGATGACGGAGGTGGTCATGGGAAGATGTCTGGTCCTGGAAGTCACTATCCATGGTAGGCGACTCCGGCTTATTAACATCTATGGGCCACAGACGGTGACTGACAGGATCCAGCTGTTTAATGACGTCAAGCCTTACCTCTTCACTTCTCTTCCAGTGGTGATGGCGGAGGACTTTAATGCCATACTGATATCAGGTGACAGCTCTTCAGGCAGGACAGTGACCAGGGACGGAAAGGTCCTACATAACATCATAACACAGGCTGGACTGAGTGACGTTTTCACACAGGGAGGTCGACAGCCAAAATTCACGTATTCATGTTCCAACAGGAGCAGTAGGATAGATTTTGCTTTTGTGAGTCCTACTGAGGCTGTCAGCACCCTAAGTGAGAAGGTCGTCCCTTACTCTGATCACCTCGCCTTGTGCTTCTGTCTGGGGACCTCTAACCATCCGGATATTGGTAGAGGGTTGTGGAAGCTCAATTCCAGTCTTCTGGATGATGCCTATGTTCAGAGTCGTGTCCACTCCCTAATCCAGCTTCATCTAGACAGGGTTGACTTCTATGACAACATGACCGACTGGTGGGAGGACGTCAAGGAGGATATCAGATCCCTCTTAAAGAGACTGTCAGTTAATAAAGGGAGGAATAAGTACAGCCAGTACCTAAAGCTGCGCAAAGAATTGGAGTCACTGTATTCGGCGGGTGGGGATGACAAAGTGAAGATCGACCGGCTGAAATCTGAGATAAGGCAGTATCAGTATAGCCGGTATACCTCTCTGGTTCTTGAACGGGATTATGGGTCCTTAGGGGCCCCTGATCCCTTTGAGAATTGCAGGGAGAGGGTGGCCAATAAAATGGTCACAGGTCTCATTGACTCCCAGGGTGTATTGCAGGATTCACGGGAGGGTATCCTGGAGGTGGTGAGATCTTACTATGCTGACTTGTTTCAGAGGAAAGTTTTGGATAAAGATAAGATGGCTCAGTTCTTGGAGGCAACTGCAGTGCCTGATACTAATGATCTGGACTTTTCTCCTTTGACAGCAGAATTAACGGTGGAGGAAGTTAAGGAGGCTATTGATAAATTATATCTGAAGAAGGCACCAGGTCCAGATGGTATAACAGCAGAATTCTATAAGAAATTCAGAGACCTCCTGGCTCCAATCCTCGTGGATGTGTATAGAAATTGTCTAGAAAATCACCTGATGCCTCCATCCATGAGAGTGTCCTCGTTAATTCTGCTATCTAAAGGTAAAGAGCCGAGCGACATCAAGAACTGGAGGCCGATTGCCCTCTTGAATGTAGATAGGAAGATTCTAGCAAAGATCCTATTTTCTAGATTAGTCTGTTTGTCCCCGGCACTGTTGGCAGGCTCTCAGTTTGGCACAGTAAAAGGGCGGAACATCTCTGGAGCAGTCATCTCGATACGAGAGATGTTTGAGAGATGTAAAGCTCTGCGGTGTGGGAGATATGTTGTTAGTCTGGACCAGGCTAAAGCCTTTGACAGGGTTGATCATGACTATCTGTGGGCCACTTTGTCAAAGTACGGTATTCCGGGACAATTTGTGGATTGGCTGAAGACTTTGTACAGAGAGGCGGTGAGCTTTCCTCTGATTAATGGTTGGCAGGGTGACATTTTTGGAGTTGGGGCGGGGTGAGGCAGGGTTGCCCACTGAGTCCGCTCCTGTATGTTTTTGCCCTAGACCCGTTTCTGAGGTCACTGCAGGAGTGCGATTTTCAGGGGGGCCGGTCCCCCACTGCCTGCCTCTGAATGTTGTTGCCTATGCGGATGATGTGACGTTGGTGATATCTAATCCTCGAGAGGTGCAGATGTTATCTGCGTCCATCAGAAACTACTCAGAGGCCTCCGGGTCTCTGGTGAACCTTGAAAAGAGTCAAGCTCTGTGGACATTAGATACTGATCCCAGCTTTGATCTGCCGCAGTTTGCCAAAGCCTCCACCCATATTAAGATCCTAGGGGTTAAATTTGGGAGGGATGATAATGCCACGCTAAATTGGGAGGAGAAATTGGAAGCCGGAAATGCAAAGGTTCAGCGATGGAAGAACTGAAGGCTGACCTACAGAGAAAGGGTCAAAATGTTGAAGACTTACCTGGTCCCCGTTTTCTTGTATGTCTCTGTCATTTTCCCTTTGCCAGAATCTTTCTCAGCGAGGCTCTTCAGCCTGTTCTTCCAGCTCTTGTGGGGGAATAGGTTGAACCTAATAAAGAGGGGAATAACGTACCTACCACGGAGAGAGGGTGGGCTGGATATGTTGAATCCAAGGGTTTTCTTTGACTCCTTGTTTCTAAAGGTGAATTTTGGGAACATGGACTCAAATAGTAGCTCCCTGTGGGTAAATAGTATCAGGGATTGGATATTGCCTTTTGCAGAATCTTGGGTGCGAGGCGGCAGTCTCAAGAGGAGAAGATGGACAGGTGACCACCTCCCCAGTATCTGGACTACGGTCTGAAGTGTGTTAGGAGGTGGGGACTGCAGAAGTCTTACATTGAGAGCAGTACGAGAAGAGACCTGTATGTTCATGTATGTGGGACTTTCTTCTTCTCTCCACTGGCCCTGAGAGATTGTGTCACCACCACCCTGCAGGAAAGCCTTAGGTTCCTAAACGGGAAACGACTTCCTCCTAAACTGTTTGATGTCACTTGGCTTTCACTGCATAGTCGGCTCTTTGTCAGGGGCAACCTGAAACATCTGAGTGTCTCTGATCGGAATTGTCCCCTTGGTTGTCAGCAGGAGGAGACTATGGAGCACTTTATATGTGATTGCTGGGGAGGGAGGAAGATCTGGGAGGAAGTGTCAGCTAATCTAAAGATCCCCAGACTGAGGACCCTAAAGTACCCTGACATAATCTATGGTGTCCCCTCCACTGTTAGTAACATTGACAGAGAGACGATGTACATCATAATCAGCGTCATCAAATACTATCACTGGCACATGAGAACCCGGGTGTCACTGCACAATGAGCCGTTCGATCACACCGCTGCAGCCAATCAGGTTTTGTCAGAACTCCGGTGGATAAAATCACTAGAAGTTGGAAGGAGTCTGAGAAACATTAACTCCTCTCTGACATTAGACGTACTATCCCGTCCATAAAACCCGTGCCATTCTGACCATGGACGGGATAGTACGTCATAGGCGATTAGCTGCGCTCCCGGATGGAGCGCAGCTAATCGCCGCCGAGTGTCAGCTGATTATCACAGCTGACACCCATGACTGTGTGTCAGGAGCGGTCACGGACCGCTCCCGGCACATTAACCCCTTGCACACCGCGATCAAACATGATCGCGGTGTACTGGGGGCACAGGGGAGGATCGCGCAGGGTGGGGGCTCCCTGCGCGCCCCCCTGAGACCCTCAGAGCAGCGCGATGTGATCGCGCTGCTCTGAGGGCTTCCTCCCTCCCACGACCCGGATCCAAGATGGCGCCGGGGTCCTGGAGGGAGGCGGCTTCCTCAGTGCCTGCCGAGAGCATGCATGAGGAAGCGTCCTGCACTGCCTGTCACATCGCTGGTGTGACAGAGTGCTGTGCACACTGTCACACCAGCGATCTGATGAAATACAGTGATGTCCCACCCTGGGACAAAGTAAAAAAGTAAAAAAAAGTAAAAATAAACATGTGTAAAAAAAAAATCCAAAATTAAAAAAAAAAAAAAAAAAAAAATTCCCCAATAAATTCATTACTTATTGTAAATAAAAAAAATAAAACAATAAAAGTACACATATATGGTATCGCCGCGTCCGTAACGACCCCCCCTATAAAACTGTCCCACTAGTTAACCCCTTTTGTGAACCCCTTAAAAAATAAAAAAAAAAACGAAGCAAAAAATCAGTGCTTTATCATCATACCGCTGAACAAAAAGTGGAATAACACGCGATCAAAAAGACGGATATAAATAAACATGGTACGCTGAAAACGTCATCTTGTCCCGCAAAAAACGAGCCATCATACAGCATCATCAGCGAAAAAATAAAAAAGTTATAGCTCGCAGAATAAAGCGATGCAAAAATAATTATTTTTTATATAAAATTGTTTTTATTCTATAAAAGCGCCAAAACATAAAAAAATTATATAAATGAGGTATCGCCATAATCGTACTGACCCGAAGAATAAAACTGCTTTATCAATTTTACCACACGCGGAACAATAAAAACGCCTCACCCAAAAGAAATTCATGAATTGCTGATTTTTGTTCATTCTAACCTCCCAAAAATCGAAATAAAAAGCGATCAAAAAATGTCACGTGCTCAAAAATGGTACCAATAAAAGCGTCACCTCGTCCCGCAAAAATTAAGACCTCACATGACATTGTGGGCCAAAATATGCAAAAATTATAGCTCTCAAAATGTGGCGATGCAAAAAACTACTTTTTGCAATAAAAAGCGTCTTTTAGCGTGACAGCTGCCAATCATAAAAACCGCTATAAATAGTAAATCAAACCCCCCTTTATCACCCCCTTAGTTAGGGAAAAATAATAAAATAAAAAAAATGTATTTATTTCCATTTTCCCATTAGGGTTAGGGTTAGGGTTTCGGCTAAAGTTAGGGTTAGGGTTGGCGCTAAAGTTAGGATTAGGGTTAGAGTTTGGATTAGGGTTAGGGTTGGGATTAGGGTTGGGACTAGGGTTAGGGGTGTGTTGGGGTTAGGTTGGAGTTAGAATTGGGGGGTTTCCGCTGTTTAGGCACATCAGGGGCTCTCCAAATGTGACATGGCGTCTGATCTCCATTCCAGCCAATTCTGCTTTGAAAAAGTCAAACGGTGCTCCTTCACTTCTGAGCTCTGCCATGCGTCCAAACAGTAGTTTATCCCCACATATGGGGTATCAGCGTACTCTGGACCCCAAGAGTTATTGTGAAATGTGTCCTATTTCTTCTGTTACCCTTGGGAAAATAAAAAACTGGGGGCGAAAATATTATTTTTGTAAAAAAAATAAGATTTTTTTGTTTTTACGGCTGTACATTATAAACTTCTGTGAAGCACTTGGGGCTTCATAGCGCTCACCACACATCTAAATAAGTTCCTTGTGGGGTCTATTTTCCAAAATGGGATCACTTGTTGGGGATTTCCACTGTTTAGGCGCATCAGGGGCTCTCCAAATGCGACATGACGCCCCTAGACCATTCCATCAAAGTCTGCAATCCAAAACGTCACTACTTCCCTTTCCGAGCCCTGACATGCGCCCATACAGTAGTTTTCTCCCACATGTTGGGTATCAGCGTACTCAGGACAAATTGGACAACAACTTTTGGGGTCCAATTTCTCCTGTTACCCTTGTGAAAATAAAATATTGGGGGCGAAAAAATCATTTTTGTAAAAAAAAAAGGATTTTTTATTTTTACGGCTGTGCGTTATAAACTTCTGTGAAGCACTTCGGGGTTCAAAGTGCTCACCACACATCTAGGTAAGTTCCTTGTGGGTCTATTTTCCAAAATGGGGTCACTTGTGGGGGGTTTCCACTGTTTAGGTGCATCAGGGGCTCTCCAAATGCGACATGACGCCCCCAGACCATTCCATCAAAGTCTGCAATCCAAAACGTCACTACTTCCCTTTCCGAGCCCTGACATGTGCCCATACAGTAGTTTTCTCCCACATATTGGGTATCAGCGTACTCAGGACAAATTGGACAACAACTTTTGGGGTCCAATTTCTCCTGTTACCCTTGTGAAAATAAAATATTGGGGGCGAAAAAATCATTTTTGTAAAAAAAAAAAGGATTTTTTATTTTTACGGCTGTGCGTTATAAACTTCTGTGAAGCACTTCGGGGTTCAAAGTGCTCACCACACATCTAGATAAGTTCCTTGTGGGGTCTATTTTCCAAAATGGGGTCACTTGTGGGGGGTTTCCACTGTTTAGGCGTATCAGGGGCTCTCCAAATGCGACATGACGCCCCCAGACCATTCCATCAAAGTCTGCAATCCAAAACGTCACTACTTCCCTTCCGAGCCCTGACGTGCACCCATACAGTAGTTTTCTCCTACATATTGGGTATCAGCGTACTCAGGACAAATTGGACAACAACTTTTGGGTTCCAATTTCTTCTGTTACCCTTGTGAAAATAAAATATTGGGGGCGAAAAAATCATTTTTGTAAAAAAAAAAAAGGATTTTTTATTTTAAGGCTGTACGTTATAAACTTTAGTGAAACACCTGGGGGTTCAAAGTTCTCACCACACATCTAGATAAGTTCCTTGAGGGGTTTAGTTTCCAAAATGGTGTCATTTGTGGGGGGTTTCCACTGTTTAGGCAGATCAGGAGCTCTCCAAACACGACATGGCGTCCAGCCAATTCTGCGTTGAAAAAGTGAGACGGCGCTCCTTCCCTTCCAAACTCTGCCATGCACCCAAACAGTGGTATACCCCCACATATGGGTATCAGTGTACTCAGGACAAATTGCACAATAACTTTTGGAGTCTTGTTACCCTTGGAAAAATAAAAATTCGGGTGAAAAGATCAATTTTGTGGAAAAAATATGATTTTTAAATTTTACGGCTCTACGTTATAAACTTGTGTGAAGCACTTGAGGGTTCAAATTGCTCACCAAAGATCTAGATAAGTTCCTTAGGGGGTCTAGTTTCCCAAATGGGGTCATTTGTGGGGGGTTTCCACTGTTTAGGCACATCAGGGCTCTCCAAATGCAACATGGCATCCAATCTCAATTCCAGCCAATTTTGGTTGGAAAAAGTCAAATGGTGCTCCTTCCCTTCCGAGCTCTGCCGTGCGCCCAAACAGTGGTTCCCCCCCACATATGGGGCATCAGCGTACTCAGGACAAATTGGACAACAACTTATGTGGTCCAATTTCTCCTGATACCCTTGGGAAAATAAAAAATTAGTGACTAAAAGATAATTTTTGTGGGAAAAAAATAGGATTTTTTATTTTCATGCCTGGGCATTATAAACTTGTGTGAAGCACTTGGGGGTTCAAAGTGCTCACCAAAGATCTAGATAAGTTCCTTAGGGGGTCTAGTTTCCAAAATGGGGTCACTTATGGGGGATTTCCACTGTTTAGGCTCATCTGGGGCACTGCAAACGGAACATGACCCCCATCAACGTCTGCATTCCAAAACGTTACTACTTCCTTTCCAAGCCCTGCCGTGCGCCCAAACAGTTTTCCACCCCCACATATGGGGTATCAGCGTACTCAGGACAAATTGGACAACAACTTTTGGGGTCCAATTTCCTTGGGAAAATTCAAAAATTTAGGACTAAAAAATCATTTTTGTGGAATTTTTTTTTTTTTTTTCACACCCAGGCATTATAAACTTTTGTGAAACACTTGGGGTTCAAAGTGCTCACAACAGATCTAGATAAGTACCTTAGGGGTCTAGTTTCCAAAATGGTGTCACTTGTGGGGGTTTCCACTGTTTAGGCGCATCAGAGGTTCTCCAAGCGCGACATGGCGTCCAATCTCAACTCCAGCCAATTTTAGTTTGAAAAAGTCAAACGGCGCTCCTTCCCTTACGAGCTCTGCCGTGTGCCCAAACAGTGGTTTTCCCCCACATATGGGGTATTGGCGTACTCAGGAGAAATTGCATAACAACCTTATCTGTCCATTTTCTCCTTTTACCCTTGTGAAAATAAAAAAAAAGTTTGTAAAAGATCATTTTTGTGGCTAAAAAGTTAAATATTCATTTTTTCCTTCCACGTTGCTTTAGTTCCTGTGAAGCACCTGAAGGGTTAATAAACTTCTTGAATGTGGTTTTGAGTACCTTGAGGGGTGCAGTTTTTAGAATGGTGTCACTTTTGGGTATTTTCTGTCATGTAGACCCCTCAAAGTGACTTCAAATGTGAGGTGGTCCCTAAAAAAAAATGGCTTTGTAAATTTTGTTGTAAAAATGAGAAATCGCTGGTCAACTTTTAACCCTTATAACTTCCTAACAAAAAAAAATTTTGATTCCAAAATTGTGCTGATGTAAAGTAGACATGTGGGAAATGTTATTTCTTAACTATTTTGTGTTACATATTTCTCTGTTTTAAGGGAATAAAAATTCAAAGTTTGAAAATTGCTAAATTTTCAAAATTTTCGCCATATTTGCGTTTTTTTCAAAAATAAACGCAAGTTATAATGGAAGAAATTTTACCACTAACATGAAGTACAATATGTCACGAGAAAACAATCTCAGAATCGCGAAGATCCGTTGAAGTGTTCCAGAGTTATAACCTCATAAAGAGACAGTGGTCAGAATTGTAAAAATTGTCCCGGTCATTAACGTGCAAACCACCCTTGGGGGTGAAGGGGTTAAGTTATGGAGGAACGTAAAATTCAGTTAGGAAATATGATGATTTTGTTTAATTTTCTTCTCTTCCTTCCAGATGTGGACTTTAATTTATTTATGAATATGATCTGATTATTTAATGCTTGTGTATATATAACCTAAGTGATTTGTGTTCTGTAATCCTGGATGATTTTTGTTTCATTATAATTGTATTTATGTTTGGTTTTATAATAAAAGTTGCCCTATGTACAAGAATATAACTACTATAATACTGCTCCTATGTACAAGAATATAACTACTATAATACTGCTCCTATGTACAAGAATATAACTACTATAATACTGCTCCCTATGTACAAGAATATAACTACTATAATACTGCCCCTATGTACAAGAATATAACTACTATAATACTGCTCCTATGTACAAGAATATAACTACTATAATACTGTCCCTATGTACAAGAATAAACTACTATAATACTGCTCCTATGTACAAGAATATAACTACTATAATACTGCCCCTATGTACAA
>JARQOD010011728.1:0-22315 GCA_033576555.1 Oophaga sylvatica
AGCAGCCTGGAGCGAGAGGGATCAGCGAGGACAAGAGGGAGGCAGCACTGGCGCGAGGACAGCAGGGAGGCGGCGAGGACAGCAGGAGGCAGCACTGGCAGCGAGGACAGCAGGGAGGCAGCACTGGCGCACAGCGGAGGGTGAGACAGCAGGGAGCAGCACTGGCAGCGAGGATAGCAGGGAGGCAGCACTGGCAGCGAGGACAGCAGGGAGGCAGCACAGGCAGCGAGGACAGCAGGGAGGCAGCACTGGCAGCGAGGACAGCAGGGAGGCAGCCAGCACTGGCAGCGAGTACGGCAGGGAGGCAGCACTGGGAGCGAGGGTGGCAGCACTGGCAGCGAGGACAGCAGGGAGCGGCACTGGCAGCGAGGACAGCAGGGAGGCAGCACTGGCAGCGAGGACAGCAGGGAGGCAGCACTGGCAGCGAGGACAGCAGGAGCGGGGACGGGAGGCAGCACTGGCAGCGAGGACAAGAGGGAGACAGCATGGCAGCGAGGACAGCAGGGAGTGGCACTGGCAGCGAGGACAGCAGGAAGGCAGCACTGGCAGGAGGACAGCGGGGGCGCGAGGACAGCAGGGAGGACCGGCGCGAGGACAGCAGGAAGGCAGCACTGGCAGGAGGACAGCAGGGAGGTGGTAGAAAGCAGGGAGGCAGCGAGGACTGCAGGGAGGCAGCACTGGCAGCGTGGAAAGCCGGGGAGAGGCGGCGAGGACAGCAGGGAGGGGGCGGCGAGGACAGCAGGGAGGCAGCACTGGCAGCGAGGACAGCAGGGAGGCAGCATGGCAGCAGGAGGGCAGCACTGGCAGCGAGGACAGCAGGGAGGAGGCACTGGCAGCGAGGACAGCAGGGAGGTAGCATGCAGCGAGGATCAGCAGGGAGCAGCACTGCGCGAGGAAGCAGGGAGGCAGCACTGGCAGCGAGGATAGCAGGGAGGCAGCATGCAGCAGGAAGCAGCCAGCACTGGCAGCGAGTACAGCAGGAAGGCAGCACTGGGAGCGAGAGAGGCAGCACTGGCAGCGAGGACAAGAGGGAGGCAGCACTGGCGCGAGGACAGAGGGAGGCAGCCGGAGCGAGGACAGCAGGGAGGCAGCACTGGCAGCGAGGACAGCAGAGGCAGCACTGGCAGCGAGGACAGCAGGGAGGCAGCACTGGCAGCGAGGACAGCAGGGAGGCGGCGAGGACAAGAGGGAGGCAGCACTGGCAGCGAGGACAGCAGGGAGGCAGCACTGGCAGCGAGGACAGCAGGGAGGCAGCACTGGCAGCGAGGACAGCAGGGAGGCGGAGGACAGCAGGAGCAGCACTGGCAGCGGGACAAGGGAGGCAGCACTGGCAGCGAGGACAGCAGGGAGGCAGCACTGGCGCGAGGACAGCAGGGAGGCAGCACTGGCAGCGAGGACAGCAGGAGGCAGCACGGACAGCAGGGAGGCAGCACTGGCAGCGAGGACAGCAGGGAGGCACACTGGCAGCGAGGACAGCAGGGAGGCGCGAGAGACAGCAGGGAGGCACATGGCAGCGAGGACAGCAGGGAGGCAGCACTGGCACGAGGAAGCAGGGAGGCGGCGAGGACTGCAGGGAGAGACAGCAGGAGGAAGCTGGCAGCGGGGTAGCACTGGCAGCGAGGACAGCAGGGAGGCAGCACTGGCAGCGAGGAAGCAGGGAGGCAGCACTGGCAGCGAGGACAGCAGGGAGGCAGCACTGGCAGCGAGGATAGCAGGGAGGCGCATGCAGCGAGGAAGAGGGAGGTAGCGAGGACAGCAGGGAGGCAGGCACTGGCAGCGGACAGCAGGAGGCAGCACTGGCAGCGAGGTACATGCATGGGGGAGCTAGCACTGGCAGGAGCAGCAGGGAGCACGGCAGCGAGGACAGCAGGGAGGCAGCACTGGCGCAGATGCGGAGAGCAGGACACGGAGGCAGCATGGCAGCGGCAGCAGGGAGCACACTGCAGTGAGGACAGAGGGAGGAGCACTGGGAGGAGAGGCAGCACTGGCAGCGAGGACAAGAGGGAGGCAGCCTGCTGCGAGGACAGCAGGGAGGCGCGAGGACAGCAGGGAGGCAGCACTGGCAGCGAGGACAGCAGGGAGGCAGCACTGGCAGCGAGGACGCAGGGAGGCGGTGAGGACAGCAGGGAGGCAGCACTGGCAGCGAGGATAGCAGGGAGGCAGCACTGGCAGCGAGGAAGCAGGGAGGCAGCACAGGCAGCGAGGACAGCAGGGAGGCAGCACTGGCAGCGAGGACAGCAGGGAGGCAGCCAGCACTGGCAGCGAGTACGGCAGGGAGGCAGCACTGGGAGCGAGGGTGGCGCACTGGCAGCGAGGACAGCAGGGAGGCGGCACTGGCAGCGAGGACAGCAGGGAGGCAGCACTGGCAGCGAGGACAGCAGGGAGGCAGCACTGGCAGCGAGGACAGCAGGGAGGCGGCGAGAACAGAGGGAGGCAGCACTGGCAGCGAGGACAAGAGGGAGACAGCACTGGCAGCGAGGACAGCAGGGAGGCAGCCAGCACTGGCAGCGAGGACAGCAGGGAGGCAGCACTGGCAGTGAGGACAGCAGGGCGGCGGCGAGGACAGCAGGGAGGCAGCACTGGCAGCGAGGACAGCAGGAAGGCAGCACTGGCAGTGAGGACAGCAGGGAGGTGGTGAGACAGCAGGAGCAGCGAGGACTGCAGGGAGGCAGCACTGGCAGCGTGGACCACAGGGAGGCAGTACTGGCGGCGAGGACAGCAGGGAGGCAGCACTGGCGGCGAGGACAGCAGGGAGGCAGCACTGGCAGCGAGGACAGCAGGGAGGCAGCGAGGACAGCAGGGAGGCAGCACTGGCAGCGAGGACAGCAGGGAGGCGGCACTGGCAGTGAGGACAGCAGGGAGGCGGCGAGGACAGCAGCGAGGACAGCAGGGAGGCGGCGAGGACAGCAGGGAGGCAACATGGCAGCGAGGATAGCAGGGAGGCAGCACTGGCAGGGACGCAGCCAGCACTGGCAGCGAGTACAGCAGGGAGGCAGCACTGGGAGCGAGAGAGGCAGCACTGGCAGCGAGGACAAGAGGGAGGCAGCACTGGCAGCGAGGACAAGAGGGAGGCAGCACTGGCAGCGAGGACAGCAGGGAGGCAGCACTGGCAGCGAGTACAGCAGGGAGGCAGCACTGGGAGCGAAGAGGCAGCACTGGCAGCGAGGACAAGAGGGAGGCGCACTGGCAGCGAGGACAAGGGGAGGCAGCACTGCAGCGAGGACGCAGGGAGGCACTGGCAGCGAGGACAGCAGGGAGGCAGCACTGGCAGCGAGGACAGCAGGGAGGCAGCAGCACTGGGAGCTAGGAGAGGCAGCACTGGCAGCGAGGACAAGAGGGAGCAGCACTGGCAGCGAGGACAAGAGGGAGGCAGCACTGGCAGTAAGGACAGCAGGGAGGCAGCACTGGCAGCGAGGACAGCAGGAGGCAGCACTGGGAGCGAGAGAGGCAGCACTGGCAGCGAGGACAAGAGGGAGGCAGCACTGGCAGCGAGGACAAGAGGGAGGCAGCACTGGGAGCGAGGACAGCAGGGAGGCGGCACTGGCAGCGAGGACAGCAGGGAGGCGGCACTGGCAACGAGGACAGCAGGGAGGCGGTACTGGCAGCGAGGACAGCAGGGAGGCGGTGAGGACAGCAGGGAGGCAGCACTGGTAGCGAGGACAGCAGGGAGGCAGCACTGGCAGCGAGGACAGCAGGGAGGCAGCACTGGCAGCGAGGACAACAGGGAGGCGGTGAGGACAGCAGGGAGGCGGCGAGGACAGCAGGGAGGCGGCGAGGACAGCAGGGAGGCGGCGAGGACAGCAGGGAGGCAGCGAGGTCAGCAGGGAGGCAGCACTGGCAGCGAGAATAGCAGGGAGGCAGCACTGGCAGGGAGGCAGCACTGGCAGGGAGGCAGCGAGGACAGCAGGGAGGCAGCGAAGACTGCAGGGAAGCAGCACTGGCATCAGCTGTTTGGTATGTTTCTCCCATATGTAGGGCCTACTAATCTCTTCTACAGGTAATTATATATTGGGCCATATATCAGTAACGTCACAGTGCTTGTGTAATCTGTAGTGCTGTGACTGTGCAGTCTCATTCATGTGTTCAGTGACTGCAGTCTCCGCCTGCTGGTGACTTATCACTGGAGGTCTCACCCTACAGCCTGAGCACCACAGCAGGGCTCCCATAGCTCTCGTTACCCGAACAGTTGTCTTCTCACTGGCACCATTCTTCCTCAGCATCTGAAAGGGTCTTATATCCAGAACTTGCACTGATGGCCGCACGCTAAGCTGTCATCAGGTTAGAAATGATCAGCTTTGTTTTTCCAAAGATTTCCACCTTTTTACTCAGTGGTGATTTTTATTGTTCTGTATTGATGGGGTACGGCTTACAGAATAATTATGCCGAGCAGCCTGAAGCGACGAGCATCGAGAATCATGTGAGCATCGTCTCCAGCACCCCTTGTAAAAGGGCTCATATCTCTGGAACCATATGGATTATTTAAAAAGAAAAAGTGTCTTTTTTTAAGGGTTATTCCCAAAACTTTCAGATTCAATAGGACTGCTGGCGAGTAGGGATGAGCGAATGGCTACAATAACTCCTTATCTGAATAGCTATAGCGCTCACCGAATAGCTGCATCGGGAACCCAGATACCTGGCAGCTGGGCTGTGCACAATGAATGGGCCTGAGCCTCAGAATGCACAGTTCATCTCCATTCAAGACGGGGCAACAGCTACGATGGTGAAGTTTTGTTTTTTATTCAGCAATTTCTTTTTTTTTTTTCCTGTTTTCTACCGGTTTAACGACGAAAAATTCTAAAACTGGCACAAAGTGGGCACTGAAGGGCGTTATTGAAAGGGTTAAATGAACTTTGGGCCCCTGATCTCACACCAGCATTACACAGATAGTGATGGGCCACATCACATGCAGGTCACAACCAATAAGAAACCAACTTCAGTATTGTGCAACATCTTCCCTATCTAGGGATCACTGGGGGTCCCGGCGATCAGCAAGTTATCTCCATGCCTATCGAAAGGGGATGACTTCTACTTTGGGGGATATGGGTTTAATAACACTTTATTTTACTGTAGATCTATACTGTAATCTATAACGGGAATATTTCATGCATATAATCTTAATTCGATAAGATGTACGCAGAAGTGTTTTTGTTTCAATTTTTTTGTGTAATAAAACGCTTTCCTGGGGGTAACTGTATTGGGGACTCACACTTCCAGGATTATTAGTACGGTACATGCACTATTTGCTGACTTAATTGAATAGTGGTCAGTTGTCAGAGAAGCTTCAACTAGATCAGGCTACAGACATTTTGTCTGTTACCATGGAGATGCATAGGTCTGGATACAGCCTATAGAAAGCAAGTGATTTATATTAAATAACATTTCCCACACGTCTACTTTACATCAGCACAATTTTGGAAACATTTTTTTGTTAGGAAGCTATAAGGGTTAGAAGTTGACCTGCGATTTCTCATTTTTACAACACCGTTTTTTTTTTTAGGGACAACCTCACATTTGAAGTCACTTTGAGGGGTCTATATGATAGAAAATACCCAAAAGTGACACCATTCTAAAAACTGCACCCCTCAAGGTGCTAAAAGCCACATTCAATAAGTTTATTAACCCTTTACGTGCTTCACAGGAACTGAAGCAATATGGAAGGAAAAAATTAACATTTAACTTTTTTTTGCAAAATATTAAAATATTTACTTCAGAACCAATGTTTTTTATTTTCACAAGTGTTAAAAGAGAAAATGAACCACTAAATTTGTTGTGCAATTTCTCCTGAATACGCCGATACCCCATTTGTGGGGGTAAACCACTTTTTGGGCGCACGGCAGAGCTTGCAAAGGAAGGAGCGTCGTTTGACTTTTTCAACGCAGACTTGACTGGACGCCATGTCGCATTTGGAGAGCCCCTGGTGTGCCTAAACAGTGGAAACCCCCAACAAGTGACCCCATTTTGGAAACTAGACCCCATAAGGAACTTATCTAGATGTGTGGTGAGCACTTTGAACCTCCAAGTGCTTCACAGAAGTTTATAACGTAGAGCCGTGAAAATAAAAAATCATTTTTTTCCTCAAAAATGACTTTTAGCCCGCTATTTTTTATTTTCCCAAGTGTAACAGGAGAAATTGGACCACAAAAGTTGTTGTGCAATTTTTCCTGAGTACGCTGATATCCCATATGTGGGGGGAAACCACTGTTTGGGCGCATGGGAGAGCTTGGAAGGGAAGGAGCGCCATTTTGGAATGCAGACTTTGATGGAATGTTCTGCGGGCGTCATTTTGTGTTTGCAGAGCCCTTCATGTGCCTAAACAGTAGAACCCCCCCACAAGTTAACCCATTTTGGAAACTAGACCACCCAAGGAGCTTAT
The DNA here is from genome assembly GCA_033576555.1 of Oophaga sylvatica. Taxonomy (NCBI): domain Eukaryota; kingdom Metazoa; phylum Chordata; class Amphibia; order Anura; family Dendrobatidae; genus Oophaga; species Oophaga sylvatica. The sequence goes on from JARQOD010011728.1 coordinate 6,374, forward strand.
CTAGATGTGTGGTAAGCACTTTGAACCCCCAAGTGCTTCACGGAAATCTATAAACACAGAGTAGTTAAAATAAAAAATCATTATTTTCCTCAAAAAATTATTTTTTAGCCTGCTATTTTTTATTTTCCCAAGGGTAACAGGAGAAATTAGAACCCCAAAATTGGTGTGCAATTTGTCCTGAGTACGCGGATGCCGCATATGTTGGGGTAAACCACTGTTTGGGTGCAAGGCAGGGCTCGGAAGGAAGGGAGCACCATTTGACTTTTTGAACGCAAAATTGGTTGGAATCAGTGTTGGCGCCATGTCGTGTTTCAAGACTCCTCAATTCTAGCTTCTTTTTCTTTTCAATGGTCTTTTTATTGAAAATGATACATGAATACACATGAAATCAGACAAAATGTAGCGAACAAAACATAAGGTCAGAATAAAGCAGAATCCTTCTACTATATAATACTAATCATGAGAACTTTGCAACGTAAATAATACATAATGGTTTAAAGAGCCTCACATGTCAAAAGCGTCACAGCGTGCCAATTTTGTGAAGGATAAAGACCTAAAATCCCTACAGCTCATAAAACAACATTCTCACTAGAACTGTATTGAGATATATAAACATTTTAAGAAAAAAAAAGGAGGTACAGAAACATGAAAGGAGTAATGGAAGGGTGAGAGAGAAAGAGGGGGCAAGGAAAAGGGAGGAAGGGGTGTGGGCATAAATCCTTTCAATGCTAAATTGACACAATTTAATAGTGTTCCGTTAGTCTTGTTTATGATTGTGAATGGACCTAAAACGAATCCATGGGCGCCATATTTCTTCAAATGTCGCTTGAGAATAGTTTACTACAGCAGCTAGTTTAGCCACGTGGTATAACATGTCTACTTTTTCATATAATTGGTGGGTGGAAGGGACAGATACTGTTTGCCAAAACATAGGGATTAGTAATTTCCCTGCCGTCAAAATGTGTTGTACCAGAAGTGTAGCGCGTTTGTGTTCTGGCCAGATCGAAAAGTTTATCAGCACTGTTTCATGGGTCAGTCTGACTGATTTGTTCAACACACCTTGAATGATTTTTTTCCACTGCATTCCAGAATTGACAAAGGATTGGGCAAGCCCACCATATATGTAAATAAGTACCTTCAGCACTACCACATCTCCAACATTTAGTTGAGGTACTCGCCCACCAGCGGTTACTTTGTTTCAGCGTAATGTACCTCCTGGAAATAATTTTAAAAGAATTCTCCTGCGCTCTGACACACTGCGTTGGACCAAATGAATGATTGTAGATGTGAGAGGTCTGGACCGGTGTAAATTTGTACCCCAGATCTTTTTCCCAATATGTAATAAATTCTCTTTTGAGGCAACAGTCTACAGTGAGCAATATCTGGTAAATGATAGACATTATTTTCTTGGGTCTATGAACTTTTGCGCATAGAGTTTCAAATCCAGTTAGAGGGCGGGTTAGATCAGTCGACTGAAGATAGTATTTCAATGAATCCCTGATTGATCCATATTGGATACAGTAAAGGTTCGAAAGGCCTGGTATCTCCTGCAGTTCCTGTAGTGAAGGGAGCGTCCCACCCAACAAGAGTTGATCAATAGACACGTTCGTCAGCTGACTAGATTCCTCTGTATTATTCCCGGGCCGGTAAGGAATGTGGTATGATATCTGCCAGTCTAAGTAGTGGAGATAAAGGTGGAGCGAGAATTCTAACAGTCTCTAACCATAATTTCAGAGTAGCTTTAGTGTGGATATTATGGAGAGGAGTACCGTATATACCCATGTATAAGCCGAGATTTTCAGCCCATTTTTTAGGGCTGAAAGTCCCCCTCTCGGCTTATACGGGGGTCGGCGGGGGAGGGGGAGTGTGGGTGTCGGATCATACTCACCCCTCCGCCGGCGCAGTCTCTGCAGCCCCCCTGCTTCTCCCACGATCTCCGGCTCCTTCCTGCAGCGGTTACATGGCACCGCTCATTAAAGTCATGAATTTGCACATATTCATGACTTTAATGAGCGGTACTACGTGACCGCTGCATGACTGAAGCGCTGCGGAGAGCGCCGGGAGAAGAGGAGAGGCTGCAGGGACGCGCCGGCGGAGGGGTGAGTATAGCGATATTTACCTGTCCCTTTCCACCGCTGCGCTGCTCCCTCGGTCTGACTCCTCTGGCTGTGAATGATCAGGCAGAGGGCGCGATGATGTCGTTAGTGCTCGCCCCGCCTCCTGCCCCATATCATTCACAACCAGAGGAGTCAGACCGAGGGAACAGCGCAGCGGTGGAACGGGACAGGTAAATATCTCAGGTGCCGGGGTCCTGAGCGAGTGGTGACACCGGCACCTGTCCCCCATAGCGCGCCGCTGTCACCGCCTGCTCAGGACACCGGCACCTGGCCCCCAGCGACGAGAGGTGAGTATGTCATTTTTTTTTTTTTACAGTAGCAGCATATGAGGCCTATATTATGGGGCATATGGGGCATAATTGTGCAGCATATGGGGGCATAATCTGGAGCATATGGGGGCATAATATGGAGCTTATATGGTGGCATAAGCTGTGGAACATATGGAGCATAATCTGGAGCATATGGGGCATAATCTGTGGAACATATGGGGCATAATCTGGAGCATATGGGGGCATAATCTGTGGAACATATGGGGCATAATCTGTGGAACATATGGGGGCATAATCTGTGGAACATATGGGGGCATAATCTGGAGCATATGGGGGCATAATCTGTGGATCATACGGGGGCATAATCTGTGGAATATATGGGGGCATAATCTGGAGCATATGGGGGCATAATCTCTGAAGCATATTGGGCATAATCTGGAGCATATGGAGGCATAATCTGTGCAGCATATGGGGGCATAATCTGTGGAGCATCATATGGGGGCATAATCATTTTTCACCCTAGGCTTATACGCGAGTCAATAAGTTTTCCCAGTTTTTTGTGGCAAAATTAGGGGGGTCGGCTTATACACGGGTCGGCTTATACATGAGTATATACGGTAATTGGTCTCGTATGAGAGCATGTTAAAAGCATGGAACGTAAGGCGCAAGAGCCTCCTCCACCTCGATCCTTTGCTTCTCTCGGGAATTCCGCAGTAAATCAACCACTCTGGAAATCATGGCTGCATGATAATATTTAATGATATTCGGCGCTCCCATCCCCCCTTTCGATTTAGGTAGCGTCAGTGTTCGATAAGAAAGGCGGTGTTTTTGAGTCCGCCAAATATAGTTACGGAATAATGAATTAATTTTAATGAGAAAAGAATTTGGGATGGTAATAGGGAGCATATGTAAATTTGGGCAGGATTAGTTTTTTCAGAAGGTTTTTCCGCCTATCCACGAGATATATGCGTCCTTCCACGTCTTCATGGAGGCTTCCACCGAGTTAATCAAGGGGGGAATATTTAGTTGAAACATCCTTATTTGCTCTGCCCAGTTTCACTCCCAAGTAAGTGATGTACTGTTAAGGCCAAGTAAAGGGGTAGAGACTTTTTAACTTCATCAGGGTATTCTGGGGTATATGTCAATCTAGCGCCTCGGATTTAGATACATTCACCTTAATTCTAGCTTCAACCCTAACCCCAACAGAACCCTAATTCTAATTCCAACCCTAACCCTAATTCCAACCCTAATTCTAACCCTAATGGAAAAATGAGAATAAATATATTTCCTTTATTTCATGATATTATCCTAACTAAGGTGGTGATTAGTGTTGAGCGATACTGCTCGATATCTAAAAATATCGTATCGAAATGGTATCGCCGATATCACTAAATATCGTCGATATCCGATTCCGGAAGTCCAATGTAAGTCTATGGGAACAAAATATCGACATTAAAAAAAAAACATTCTTGCCTTGTTGGTTAATTGTACATGAAGGAAAACAACAAAGACTAATGTAGAATGTATTGGGGGAGGTTGAGGAGACAATAAAGGCATACATGTTTAACCCAATGCATTGGAATAGCATTAATATATTTTTTTTTGGAAATACGTTTGGATTGACTAACAAATTGACAATGTTGTTAACCTTTTTTCTATTTTGGCAAATATGTATGTTTCACAACTTCCATGCTCTTCACCTTTTTAACTTTTGCCAGTGCCACACTTTCTCCTTCATAATCTTCAGCAGCAGCATCATCTTTCTCATCAAATTATTCTTCATCTTCACCTTCTTAATCTTCTTCTTAAACTTCTTGCTATTCATGTTTTTGTTTACATTACTCATATTGTTATTAACTAATTAATCTTCTTCATATTCAAATTCTTCATCTTCTTCCTCTTCATCTTCATCATATTCTTATTTGTGACAGAGATTCCTGTACTTGTAATCTGTAAAAGTATGAATTGTTCATCCTTCCGTTCTTGCTGTCACAAAAGATTTAAATTACAACAGTATTTGTCCGTGTTCAGTTTAGCCTGCAGCAGCAGCAGGCATTTTCCAGGGGCACCACGAGGAGGAACGGACTCACCCCCATACACTGCTTAGTCTTCTTCTGCTTAGAATTTAGAGCATATATTTTGCTCTTCATTTTGGTCTTATACTTCATGTTCTTCTGCTTTTTGATCTTTTGCTTATTGTTCTTCTGTCTCTTGTTCTGTATCTTGTAGTTTGTCTTAACCTTCTTTGTCCTGTTGGTGATCTTCTGGGTAATCTTTTATTTTTTCTTTGTGATGGTGTTCAGGCTGGTTGGCTTCATGCTCGTCGTCCTTGTTGTCGTCATCTTCTTCTGGGTGGTCTTTAATGTCGTCTAATTTCCGAGAAACAGCTGACGTTACTGGAACCCTGACGGGTATCAGATGGAGCAAGAGACAATGGAAGTAACGAGGACCAGCTGACTGTGCTGGACCCCGGACGGGTAGCAGAAGGAAAAGAGGCAATGTCACAACCGAGTACCAGCTGACGTTACTGTGACACGGTTACTAAGCAGGAGGTACCTGTGCTCCAAAGCACTACCAAGGACCAGCAGACGTTGCTGGAACTTGGATACGGAGATGGAGGCACCTAGGCCAAAGGCACTGGGGAGAACCACTTGACGGTACTGGACCCGGACGGGTAGCAGAAGGAAAAGAGGCAATGTCACAACCGAGTACCAGCTGACGTTACTGTGACACGGTTACTAAGCAGGAGGTACCTGTGCTCCAAAGCACTACCAAGGACCAGCAGACGTTGCTGGAACTCGGATACGGAGATGGAGGCACCTAGGCCAAAGGCACTGGGGAGAACCACTTGACGGTACTGGACCCCGGACGGGTAGCAGAAGGAAAAGAGGCAATGTCACAACCGAGTACCAGCTGACGTTACTGTGACACGGTTACTAAGCAGGAGGTACCTGTGCTCCAAAGCACTACCAAGGACCAGCAGACGTTGCTGGAACTCGGATACGGAGATGGAGGCACCTAGGCCAAAGGCACTGGGGAGAACCACTTGACGGTACTGGACCCCGGACGGGTAGCAGAAGGAAAAGAGGCAATGTCACAACCGAGTACCAGCTGACGTTACTGTGACACGGTTACTAAGCAGGAGGTACCTGTGCTCCAAAGCACTACCAAGGACCAGCAGACGTTGCTGGAACTCGGATACGGAGATGGAGGCACCTAGGCCAAAGGCACTGGGGAGAACCACTTGACGGTACTGGACCCCGGACGGGTAGAAGAACGCACCCATGAAAATGTAAGTTGACAGGACGCAAGCCGTCCGCAGTTACCGAATCACACAGTCCTACAGTGGGTGCTTATCCTATTGTCACAATGGAAACCGCCTTTATTTACATATCCCACAGCACACATAGGAATCACCTAAACTGCAGGCACCATAGAGTCGGCTAACCCGAATGCAACACGACAGCACAACTTATTGGAGGATAATTGACGTTCACACTGCCAGGAAACAGCTGTCGTGCTGTAACCAGGCTGGCCAGGAGTCAGTACCCCTGCCAATTACTTACGAGCAACAAATGGCGGTGTTGTAGCCCAGGGAGTAGAGTTCAGGTGGTAGAAAGATGAACATAACAGGAGACATGGAAAACGTTGCCAAACAGTTATTTAATCTGAAAACGGACAGGCAAATTCAGGTGAGATCCATGCCTTGTTCATTTTCAGAAAAGTAAGCCGGTCTACATTCTCTGAGGATAGTCGCATGCGACGGTCTGTTACTACACCACCTGCAGCACTAAAGACACGCTCAGATAATACACTGGCAGCAGGGCAAGCCAGCACCTCCAATGCATACTGGCTAAGCTCTGGCCATGTATCCAACTTAGAGACCCAAAATTTGAAAGGGGAAGAGGCATCTGGGAGTACACTTAGAGGGAAAGCCAAGTAGTCTGTCACCATCTTACGGAAACGTTTCTTCCTGGTGACTGGAGCCGTCTCGGATGGTGTAGACCTTGCTGGCGCTGTCACAAAACTTTGCCACATTTGTAACATACAGTTCTTGCCCTGTGCAGAGGCGCTGCTTCTGATCCCTCTTGTTGTAGAGGTGTCTACACTGCCTCGACGCACAGAGCTGCTTTGTAAAGCAGTAGCAGCAGCAGCAGCTCTCTCGGCTGGAATGTACAACAGTATGGATTGCACCAGTGTGTCTTGGTACTCCTGCATTTTACGGTCCCGGTTCACCGGTGTGATGAGGGTTTGTAAGTTGTCCCGGTAGCGAGGGTCTAGGAAGGTGTACACCCAATAATCTGACGTGCTGAGAATGTGGGCGATGCGGCGGTCGTTTCTCAGGCACTGAAGCATGAAATCAACCATGTGCTGCAGACTCCCAACTGGCCAACAAAAGCTGTCCTCTGGAAGAGGCGTCATCTCTGTCTCCTCTGCATCACCCCGCCCTCGCTCTACATACTGACTACAGCGTTGTGTACCTCCCTCTGTAGGGATTTCTTCCTCCTCCATTGACTCCTCCTCCTCCTCATCCTCCTCACAAAGTGAGCCCTGCCCAGCCCTTTGTGAGGAACCACGTTGCGCTGACTGTCCTGAAGGTAATTGAATTTGTGACTCCTCATCCTCCACCTCTTCCAAAACCTCTTCCTTTAGTGCTTTCAGTGATTTCTGAAGCAGGCAGATAAGGGGGACAGTCATGCTGACTAGTGCATCATCTGCACTCGCCATCCGCGTTGAGACATCAAACGCACGCAAAACGTCGCAGATGTCCTTAATAGAGGCCCACTCAGTAGTGGTGAAGTGTGAACGGCGCAAATTGCGAGTTGATTGCGCCTGTTGCAGCTGATACTCCATTACTGCTGGCTGCTGCTCACACAACCGCTCCAACATATGTAACGTGGAATTCCACCTGGTGGGTACGTCACATATGATGCGATGTTCAGGAAGGCGAAATCTGACTTGCAGAGCTGCAATGCGCGATCTGGCCATGCTGGAACGTCGCAAGTGAGCGCACTCTAGGCGGACCTTGTGCAGCAGTGCATCAAGATCCGGATAGTCCCTCAATAAACTCTGCACGACCAAGTTGAGCACATGTGCCAGACATGGTATGTGAGTGAGGTTGCCAAGGCCCAGAGCTGCCACCAGATTTCGGCCATTGTCACACACTACCAAGCCTGGCTGGAGATTAGCTGACAAAAACCACACATCGCTCTCCTGCTTGATGGCATCCCAGAGCTCCTGCGCTGTGTGGCTTCGATTCCCCATGGGAATTAATTTCAGTACGGCCTGTTGACGTTTGGCCACGGCTGTGCTCATATCGGTCGCAACAGGTAAGCGTTCACGGGTCCATGTGGAGGTATACCGTGACGGCTCGTGCAGCGATGATTCTGAGGAACTGGAGTAGGAGGAGGAATCAATGTGCACAGACTGGATTCCTGCAATCCTTGGAGTTGGCAGAACACGTACAGCGCCACTGGCAAGATCTGTACCCGGCTCCACAACATTGACCCAATGGGCAGTGAGGGAAAGGTATCGTCCCTGGCCATGGGTACTGGTCCACGCATCGGTGGTCAGGTGGACCCTGCTACTGACGGCGTTTAGTAGCGCATGTTTAATGTTTCCCTCGACATGTTTTTGCAGAGCAGGGACAGCTTGCCTGCTGAAATAAAATCGGCTTGGCACATTATATTGTGGGACTGCCAATGCCATAAAGTTCCTGAAACTGTCAGTCTCCACCAGCCTGAATGACAGCATTTCAAGGGACAGGAGTTTTGCAAGGCCAGCATTCAGAGCCTGTGCTCGTGGATGGTTTGCCGAGTATGGCCGTCTTTTATCCCATGCCTGTGTTACCGATGGCTGTTTTTTGTTCTGGGAGTGTGACGATGACTGTGAACTTGCTGCAGTGGGTGGAATAACAGTTTGTCTATGGACAACAGTGACCGAGGTTCTTCCATGGAGATCCTGTGAGGAAGCCGAAACAGGTGTGTGAGAGCTGGAGGTAGAGGCTCGAACATGACCTAAAGATGTAGGTGCTGCTGTAGGTTGGCCTACATCTCCAGTGTGTGTTTGGAACTCCGCTACGTGCTTTGCTCCGTACATGTGTCCACATATTTGTGGTATTCAGGTTCCTGATATTTTTACCTCTTTTAACTTTTTGCTTACACAGCTTGCATTGAACATAGCAAATATCATCTACAAGTCTGTCAAAAAAGGACCACGCAGTGCAAGTCATGGGAGCGCCAATTTTGACAGTTCTAAGAGAACTGCTCCCAACAGGTGCCAAACTGGAGGCTACAGGCAAGCGAGTCTGCAGCCTACCTCTCCCTCCTCTTTGTACCGTTGGGACAATCTCTTCCTCAGAGCTGCTCCCACCACCTTCCTGTTGCTCACGCCATGTTGGGTCTCGGACTTCATCATCTCCACTACCCTCTTCCAACACCTGCTGCTGTTGGATGGTCTGGGCAGCACCATGCTCCACAAAACCTGGCACCTGAGTCTCATCATCATCATAAGATGCGTTCTGCGGTGTGCTGTCCATCGGCACTGGCTCACCCGCCTCTTCAGATTGAGAGAGACACAGCTGTTGCGCATCACTGCATACTCCCTCTTCTTCAAATTGCAGAATGCTGCTTGCCTGTGCCCGTGTTTGCGAGCCAACAGATTCTGAGAACAGAAGCAGAGACTCAGCTGGCTCCTGTACAGAACTCTCTGACTGCCTGGGCAATTTGACAGGCGGTGAACAGACAGATGGTTGCTCAACAGTGTTGTGTTCCTGAGAGGAGGTGGAAGGAATTGAAGTCGATGCATTGGCTGCCATCCAACCAACAACGGCTTCAATTTGTTCTTCCAGCAGCAGGGGGGCACGCCGAGCTCCTACCAAAGTGCGCATAAAGGAACGCTCACGGGGAAAACTGGTGGATGCTGTGTCACTGAGGGCGGCAGCAGCCACAGAATCCCCACGTCCTCTCCCTGCTGAAACTCCACGGCCACGACCACGTGCCTTACTCACTGACTTCTTCATCTTGGTAGATTGATAAAGAAAGTCAGAAAAGTTATAAGGCCTAAGTGTGGTTATTACGCAGAGACTGAAGTGAACACTGAAACACAACTGTTCACAATCTGTGAAAGGCTACTCCTTTGTCTACTTCTATAGTGTTTGCAACCAATGTATTGTATACGGATGGAAGTGCGTCACACTAATAGATTATATTTTAAATGGAATGGAGCAGAACCAATTGGAGATAAATGAAAAGGATGAGCCACTGAGACACGCTCAGCAGAGTACAAGCAGCAGTGCTTGAACAAGTAACTGGAGCGTGATGTGCACTCAAAAAATAAAAAACACAGACTGAAGTGAACACTGAAACACAACTGTCCACAATCTGGGAAAGGCTACTCCTTTGTCTACTTCTATAGTGTTTGCAACCAATGTATTGTATACGGATGGAAGCGCGTCACACTAATAGATTATATTTTAAATGGAATGGAGCAGAACCAATTGGAGATAAATGAAAAGGATGAGACACGCTCAGCAGAGTACAAGCAGCAGTGCTTGAACAAGTAACTGGAGCGTGATGTGCACTCAAAAAATAAAAAACACAGACTGAAGTGAACACTGAAACACAACTGTCCACAATCTGGGAAAGGCTACTCCTTTGTCTACTTCTATAGTGTTTGCAACCATTGTATTGGATACGGATGGAAGCGCGTCACACTAATAGTTAAATTGCATGGAGCTGCAAGAATTACACTGAAGGAAAAAAAAAGAGTCTGTGAGTGACATGTGCAGATGCCTACAGACAGCGTTGCATGCAGAGCAAACTGCAGCGTCACCTGCACTCACACACACCTTGCAGAGCTGTTAAAACAACACTGCAGGCAAAAGGAAGCTTTACACAGCGGTTGGTGCTAGCCTGCCTACAGCACAGTACACTAAATCGCAATCTCTAACTGTCCCTCAGAGTCAGCAGAGCAGCGTTCTGTCCCTTACTGAATTCACAGCACAGTGACGCTAAAATGGCGGCGGCGCCTTTTATAGTGCATTCTGACATCATTTCAGCATCCAATCACAGCCATGCCATTAGTTAACATGACCGCAGCAGTACAGGATGTGCCCACACTTCTTAGGATTCCTCATTGGCTGACTAAAATCACATTGCCTCGCAAAGAATTATGGGAACTTCCGATTCCGGTATTCGATAAGACGAAAATATCGAAACAAATTATCGAAAGGCCGATAGAGCTAATATCGGCCGATATCCGATATTTGCATTATCGCATCGCTCAACACTAGTGGTGATAAAGGAGGGGGTTATTTACTATTTTTTTTATTTTGATCACTGTGATAGGGTTTATCACAGTGATCAAAATGTACCTTCAGTGAATGAATGAATCTGCCGGCCGGCAGATTCGGCGGGTGCACTGCGCATGCGCCCGCCATTTTCTTTCCGGACCAAGATGGCGGCGCCCACCGGAGGAGGCAGGAGGGTCCGAGGACACCGGGAGGTACCAGGGGCGGGATCGGGGACCCTATTTCTCTCTACTCTGATGTGCGATCACATCAGAGAGAGAAAGTTAAAAGCATAATCGCATCTTTTTTTTTTTTTGCGGCGCGTTATACGGTTAATAACGGCGATCGCAAAAGCGGGGTCGGTAAAAGCTGACCCGAATCATGTTCTCTGGGGTCTCGGCTACCCCCGGCAGCCGAGACCCTGGAGAAAATCCGACTCTAGGGGGCGCTATATACTTTTCCCACAGTGCCGTGAATTCACGGCACTGTGGTTTAAGTACCCTTAACTACCACTGTTAACCCCTTAACCCCAAGGGTGGTTTGCACGTTAATGACCGGGCCAATTTTTACAATTCTGACCACTGTTCCTTTATGAGGTAATAACTCTGGAACGCTTCAACGGATCTTGGTGATTCTGAGACTGTTTTCTCATGACATATTGTACTTCATGTTAGTGGTAAAATTTCTTCGATATAACTTGCGTTTATTTATGAAAAAAATGGAAATATGGCGAAAATTTTGCAATTTTCAAACTTATAATTTTTATGCCCTTAAAACCGTGAAATATGTCACAAAATTGTTAAAAAATAACATTTCTCATTGTCCGGATTTGGCATCTGTTGTTGCAGAGTAGGTTGGAAGTCGGTTAATTACCTCTGCAGTAATTGTACTTGTGCGGCTGAGCTTTTGTGAAGTGGTGTATAAATTTATCAAGAGGACATGTACCAGTTTGATAATAAAGGATATTGGGATAGGGTTTGGGGGGGGAGGTGGGGAGGGAGAGAGGGTGCTGGGGTACTGGGTAAAGGAGCTAGTTCATGTTAAATAAAAATGTTTCAATCTGCTTTGTAATTTTGGTATCTGTCTGAAGTGTGTGTCAGACTGTACTACATTTTTGATATATGCCTTGATATATGCCTTAATAAAAAGATTTAAAAAAAATTAAAATACGTAACATTTCCCACAATTTTGGAAAAAAATTTTTTGTTAGGAAGTTATAAGGGTTAAAAGTTGACCAGCGATTTCTCGTTTTTTACAACATAATTTACAAAACCATTTTTTTACCTCACATTTGAAGTCACTTTGAGGGGTCTATATGGCAGAAAATACCCAAAAGTCACATTATTCTAAAAACTGCACCCCTCAAGCTGATCAAAACCACATTCAAGAAGTTTATTAACCCTTCAGGTGTTTCACAGGAACAGAAGCAACATGGAAGGCAAAACTGCACATTTAACTGTTTAGTCACAAAAATGATTTTTTAGCAACAATTTTTTATTTTCCCAAGGGTAAAAGGAGAAATTGGACCACAAAAGTTGTTGTTCAATTTGTCCTGAGTACGCTGATACCCCATATGTGGGGGGGGGGGACCACTGTTTGGTTGCATGGCAGGGCTCAGAAGGGAAGGAGCACCGTTTGACTTTTTCAACCAATTGACATCGAACGCCATGTCGCGTTTGGATAGCCCCTGATGTGCCTAAACAGTGGAAACCCCCCACAAGAGACCCCATTTTGGAAACTAGACCCCCTAAGGAACTTATCTAGATGTGTGGTGAGTAGAGTTGAACGAAACAGGTCGGTCAGATTCATAGGCCGCCGACTTTCGCCAAAGACCATAGCGTGAAGTCAGCCATGCGTTCTGCAAAACGAGCGCCAAAGTCGGTTTCCTCAGAATGCTTGCAGGCGCCTTTTTTCAGCCAATGAGCAAGGACGTACACTGTGGGCAACGAGATGACATGGGCAGCATCCACCACCATCTTAGAGAAGGGCATTGCAGTGATTGGCTTGCTTTGGGGGACGTCATAGTGTCTATAAAAGCCCCGACCGCCGACAGCCATTTTACTTCTGCCGATCTTAACAGTAGGGAGAGGTTGCTGACACTGTTTATCAGTAGGGAGAGAGTTAGGGCTGGAAAGAGAAGTTCTTATGTGCTTGTGCTGATGGCAATTGTGCTGTACAGTTAGTGTGCAGTGACAGGGGAGGATTTTCTTGTGTGCAGCAGCGCTGGTTATTAGGCTGCCTGATAGCTGTATTGCTGTATGTACATATGTACACTGCTGTGCAGACTGCTTTTTACACAGCACTAATACTTTGTCTTTTTTTTCTGCACAGTTACCGAGCGTTCATTTTTTCCCACACCGTATAGAGCTGTACGCTCCTGACACACTACCGTATACCGGCTGGTATCACGGACAAATACATGCTGACTATCTTTGTGTGACTCCGGAAATATATACGGAGATTTAAATTTTCCCCTACACTGTATACAGCTGTACGCTTCTGATACAGTACCTTTTTTCTGCCTTTTGTATTACGGTCAAATCCATACTGAGGGAGCGTCTGTGTGTGACTCCGGAAATATTACGGAGATTTAAATTTTCCCCTACACTATATACACCTGGTATCTTCTGATACAGTACCTTTTTTTCTGCCTTTTGTATTACGGTCAAATCCATACTGAGAGAGCGTCTGTGTGTGACTCCAGAAATATATATGGAGATTTAAATTTTGCCCTAAACCGTATACAGCTGTACGCTTCTGATACAGTACCATATAACAGCTTGTATTTTTGGTACATTTTCCCAAACATGAGGAAGTATGGTGGAAGAGGCTGCGGACGTGGGCGGGGGGGCCAGCTGGTGCATCTGCTGGTAGTACCAAAAGCACAATAGCACCTAAGCCTGCTTCTTCGTCTGGCTCCAGAATGCCTGGAAGGCTACCTTTTCTGGGAGTAGGTAAACCGCTTTTAAAGCCGGAGCATCAGGAACAGGTTTTGGCTTACATTGTCGAAACAGCCTCCAGCTCTATCGCCTCCTCTTCTGAAGTTTCAAAAACTGCAAGCACTGAGTCGTCAGTGCAGGCTCCTGGTCAGGAACAACACCTTTCCTTGTGTCCTTCACCCCCACCAAAAGTGAAGGATGCAGCAGGCCACACTTCAGATTACTTCCTGAAGCTCTTTTCACATACCATGCCTGGGTTATCAAGTGAAATCCTGAATTCCTCAGTCCAAGATGAATATGACATGGAGTGCACTGATGCACAGCCACTGCTATATGATTCTGCTGGTACATTCATCCAGATCACTGCATTGCCCTCGCAGTCTACTGAGCCAGATTCTGCCCCTTCCCGCAAACTATACCACCTTACACGGTGACAGTGGAAGGTGCAGATGAAATTGAAGAGGAGGTGATGGATGACCCAGTTGTTGACCCGGATTGGCATCCATTAGGTGAAGAGGGTGCTGCTGGCAATAGCTCAGAAGAGGAGGAGGTTCCGAAGCAGACATCGACATCGCAGCTGCGGTTATCTGGCAGGCCCGTAGCAGTCCAAAAACATGTTAAAAAAGCAAAAAGAGTTGCAGAACAGCTTGGCCAGACGGTCAAATTAGCACAGCGTTCAAGCCCTGAAAATTTATCCCATAGTAGGAAGAGTGCAGTGTTGCACTTTTTTGACTAAAATCCTATTGATGAGGCAAAGGTTATCTGTAAGAAGTGCGGATGGACCTTTAGCCGAGGGAAAAAGCTTTGAAATTTGAATACCAGGTGCATGCTTAGACATTTAAACACCATGCACTTGCAAGCGTGGACGGACTACAAAACCTCTGGTAGCACACGTGAACCTGCTCCGACTGAAGGTAGCCAGCAACGCAACATCGCTTCCCCCACTGTAAGCCCACCGGTTAGCACAGCACCAGCAAGAAATGTTAAGGTGTCGTCGCAAGGCCAAAGCAGTCAGGGAATCACATTGTTTTTCCAACGAAAGACTGAATCTAGGCCACCAACACCATCACCAACCCCCTCTCAGTCCGCCATGTCCACCGCTAGTTACCCTATATGCACCTCTCAAGTCCAGCTCACCCTAGCAGACACTCTGAGTAGAACAAGAAATTACTCATCCTCTCATCTGCGTACACTGGCTTTGAACACCTACATTGCCAAACTGATCTCATTAGAGATGATTCCCTTCCGTTTGGTTGAAAGCGCAGCGTTCTGAGAGCTCATGGCCTACGCTGTGACCTACCCAGTCGGCACTTCTTTTCTAGAAAAGCCATCCCTGCCCTCCACCTGCATGTGAAAGACCGCATTGTCCATGCACTCAAACAATCAGTGAGTGGAAACATGCACCTCACAACAGATTAATGGACCAGTAGGCATGGCCAGGGCCGTTACATGTCCATCACTGCGCACTGGGTTAATGTGGTGGATGCAGGGTCCACAGGGGACAGCGGCGGTGGGACAGTGCTGCCTAGCCCACGGTATAGGCAATAGTTGGCTGTAGGCGTACAACCCTCCTCATCCTCCTCCAGAAGCGAAAGCTCGTCGACAGAGCGCAGTCGCACGAGCACTCCATCCGCAGCTGCCAGTGTTGCACATGAGGTGTCCCACTATCGAACAGCTAGTGGAAAGCGTCAGCAGGCTGTTTTAAAGATGTCTTTGGGCGACAACAGACACACCGCGGAGGTACTGGCCGACTACTTGCAGCGAGAAACTGAGTCATGGCTGGGCAGTCTACATCTTGACCCAGGCAAGGTAGTCAGTGATAACGGCGTAATTTTGTGGCGGCCATAGCCCTGGCAAAACGAAAGAGTCTTCAGTGCTGCTGGATCAATCCTGACAGAAAGAAGGACCCGGCTGTCGACCCAAAATGTAGGTGATCTCACCTTCATTAAAATAAACCATGCCTGGGTTTCAAAGGATTTTGTACCACCATCCCCTGATGACACATAGGTTGCCAGCAAAATGGCTCGCTTTCTCCTCCTCTTCCTCCGACCCCCCCCACCCCTAGGGCCGGCGTCAACACCCGGACAAGTGCTGGGGCCCTGAGCAGGTGAGGGGGCCTGCTCGCCGTCAGAGACACCGGCGTACTATGAGGGGCCCTGTGCCAGTGCCGGCGCCCACGAGTGTGCCCCCCCTGCTTACTCAGGGCCCCAGCACTTGCAATACTTACCTCTCCCTGCTCCACCTCTGTGACGTCTTCCGCGTTTCCTGACAGTGACATTCAGGTCAGAGAGCGCAATGACGTCACGTCTGTGCGCCCTCTTCCTGAA
>JARQOD010011729.1:0-22314 GCA_033576555.1 Oophaga sylvatica
GTACTTATAATGCACCCCATATGCAGCTGTACTTAAAATGCACCCCATATGCAGCCGTACTTATAATGCTACCCCATATGCAGCCTACTTATAATGCACCCCCATATGTAGCCGTACTTATAATGCACCCCATATGCAGCCGTACTTATAATGTACTCCATATGCAGCCGTACTTATAATGACCCCATATGCAGCCTTACTTATAATGCACCCCATATGCAGCCTACTTATAATGCACCCCATATGCAGCCGTACTTATAATGTACTCCATATGCAGCCTACTTATAATGCACCCCCATATGCAGCCGTACTTATAATGCACTCCCATATGCAGCCGTACTTATAATGCACCCCCATATGCAGCCGTACTTATAATGACCCATATGCAGCCGTACTTTAATGCACCCCATATGCAGCCGTACTTATAATGCACCCCATATGCTACCGTACTTATAATGCACCCCATATGCAGCGTACTTATAATGCACCCCATATGCAGCCGTACTTATAATGCACCCCATATGCAGCCGTACTTAATGCACCCCCATATGCAAGCCGTACTTATAATGCACCCCATATGCAGCTGTACTTAAATGCACCCCCATATGCAGCCGTACTTATAATGTACTCCATATGCAGCCTTTACTATAATGCACCCCCATATGCAGCCGTACTTATAATGCACCCCATATGCAGCCGTACTTATAATGCACCCCATATGCAGCCGTACTTATAATGCACCCCCATATGCAGCCTTACTTATAATGCACTCCCATATGCAGCGCTTTACTTATAATGCACCCCCATATGCAGCCGTACTTATAATGTACTCCATATGCAGCCGTACTTATAAGTACCCCATATGCAGCCGTACTTATAATGCACCCCATATGCAGCCGTTACTTATAATGACTCCATATGCAGCTACTTATAATGCACCCCCATATGCAGCCGTACTTATAATGTACCCATATGTAGCCGTACTTATGTACCCCATATGCAGCCTACTTATAATGCACCCCATATGTAGCCGTACTTATAATGTACTCCATATGCAGCTTACTTATAATGCACCCCCATATTAGCCGTACTTATAATGCACCCCATATGCAGCCGTACTTATAATGTACCCCATATGCAGCCTTACTTATAATGCACCCCCATATGCAGCCGTACTTATAATGCACTCCCATATGCAGCTTACTTATAATGCACTCCATATGCAGCCGTACTTATAATGCACCCCCATATGCAGCCGTACTTATAATTATCCATATGCACCCGTACTTATCACCCCATATGCAGCCGTACTTATAATGCACTCCCATATGCAGCCGTACATATAATGCACCTCCATATGCAGCCGTACTTATAATGCCCCTCCATATGCACCGTACTTATAATGCACCTCCATATGCAGCCGTACTTATAATGCACCCCATATGCAGCCGTACTTATAATGCACTCCCATATGCAGCCGTACTTATAATGCACCTCCATATGCAGCCGTACTTATAATGCACTCCCATATGCAACGGTACTTATGCACCCCCATATGCAGCCGTACTTATAATGCACTCCCATATGCAGCCGTACTTATAATGCACCTCCATATGCAGCCGTACTTATAATGCACTCCCATATGCAGCCGTACTTATAATGTACTCCATATGCAGCCGTACTTATGCACCCCCATATGCAGCCGTACTTATAATGCACTCCCATATGCAGCCGTACTTATAATGCACCCCATATGCAGCCGTACTTATGTACCCCATATGCAGCCGTACTTATAATGCACTCCCCCATATGCAGCCGTACTTATAATGCACCCCATATGCAGCCTTACTTATAATGTACCCCATATGCAGCCGTACTTATAATGCACCCCATATGCAGCCTTACTTATAATGCACCCCATATGCAGCCTTACTTATAATGTACCCCATATGCAGCCGTACTTATGCACCCCATATGCAGCCTTACTTATAATGCACCCCCTTTACAAAAATAATAAATCCTGTACTCACCTCTCTTGCTCCAGGCTCCTGCGCTGCTCTCCCTCTCAGCGTCTGACTGCCGGCGCCGGCAGTGACGTCATCGCGCCCGCTGTCAGACGCTGAGAGGGGGATTATGGGAGAGAAGGAGCGCTTGCTCCTTCTCTCTCAATGCTGTCAGCTGTATCGGCTAGATGCCGATACAGCTGACCCTCCGATGACGGGCGGGGGCCCACTGCTGGCACAGGGCCCCCCACCGCCTGCTCAGGGGCCCCATAGCGGCCGGCGGCAGAGCAGGGAGATCGATTCTCCCTGCTCTGCCCCAGAATGTAACTGTATCGGCGCGCTGTGCACGCCGATACAGTTACAGTAGCGTAGCTCCGGGTGGGCCCCCTCAGAGCGCGGGGCCCCCGCCTCCTCTGCCCCCCCGGTAGCTACGCTACTGGCGACACGTATGAAAGACTGATAAGTGCGTGTCCAACAGCCGACATTATCGCAGAACTATGCGATTTTAAACAAAATTATACAAATGTATGATTTTAAACAAAAATTATGCAAATGTACAGTCAACTTCTGTGAAATAAACCTGTCTGCCTAAGAACGTATGCTTATGAATTGAAAATTAATTAAAATGATCACGCATTACCCCCTAGGGGTTGTTACACAATCTCACAGCCCATTTACACAACTATGATGACCCTGGAGATGGCAGCATTCATGAGCAAATAATCGGTCAAAGCAAGGAGCATCTTGATACACACTTACAAAAATTCTCATGAGGCCGCCTCTGTAGGTAATAGTGCTTGTGATAGCGATGGGAGTTTGAGGGTGATAGTTGTACGCACGACTTTTTACTGTTCTTTACCAACGGAAAATTTTCAGGCTACACATTTATAGCCCACAATGCTGGACGGTATGATTCTTACTTTATTGTTAAGGCAGTGATTTTTGAAAAACTACAGGTAAATGTGATAGCCCAAGGTGACGTGGTCTTGTGTGTGACATTACCCGATTTGTCTATAAGGTTCATAGACTCGCTAAATTTTATCCCCATGAAGCTCACTAAATTACCTCAGGCCTCGGGATTTTCAGTTTTCCACACTTTTTTAATACCTGAGAAAACAAAGCTATGTAGGTCCCATACCCGATGTGAAATATTATGGGCTAGAGTACATGGCACAGGGTGCTTCTGGCATGGCATGAGAGTCAGAAACACAGGTATGCTAAAAAGTTTGTACCCAATTTTTTGTTGAATGCTGGTCAAAATCATTGCATAGGCGTGGGCCTGTGCCAAAATAGGCCTTTCTGGCTTGGCATGAGAGTCAGAAACATAGGTATGCTAAAAAGTTTGTACCCGATTTTTGTTGAATGGTGGTCAAAATCGCTGCATAGGAGTGGGCATGTGCCAAAATAGACCTGGACACGTCCTAACATGCCTTTTTTTTTATATCTGAGGGGCATAGCATCTTTAACCCCTTCACCCCCAAGGGTGGTTTGCACGTTAATGACCGGGCCAATTTTTACAATTCTGACCACTGTCTCTTTATGAGGTTATAACTCTGGAACGCTTCAACGGATCTTCGCGATTCTGAGATTGTTTTCTCGTGACATATTGTACTTCATGTTAGTGGTAAAATTTCTTCGATATAACTTGCGTTTATTTTTGAAAAAAATGCAAATATGGCGAAAATTTGTAAAATTTTGCAATTTTCAAACTTGAATTTTTATTCCCTTAAAACAGAGAAATATATCACAAAAAATAGTTAAGAAATAACATTTCCCACATGTCTACTTTACATCAGCACAATTTTGGAACAAAATTTTTTTTTGTTAGGAAATTATAAGGGTTAAAAGTTGACCAGCGATTTCTCATTTTTACAGCAAAATTTACAAAGCCATTTTTTTTAGGGACCACCTCACATTTGAAGTCACTTTGAGGGGTCTATATGGCAGAAAATACCCAAAAGTGACACCATTCTAAAAACTGCACCCCTCAAGGTACTCAAAACCACATTCAAGAAGTTTATTAACCCTTCAGGTGCTTCACAGTAACTAAAGCAACGTGGAAGGAAAAAATGAATATTTTACTTTTTAGTCACAAAAATTATCTTTTACAAACTTTTTTTTTATTTTCACAAGGGTAAAAGGAGAAAATGGACAGATAAGGTTGTTATGCAATTTCTCCTGAGTACGCCAATACCCCATATGTGGGGGAAAACCACTGTTTGGGTACACGGCAGAGCTCGTAAGGGAAGGAGCGACGTTTGACTTTTTCAAACTAAAATTGGCTGGAATTTAGATTGGATGCCATGTCGCGTTTGGAGAGCCCCTGATGCGCCTAAACAGTGGAAACCCCCCACAAGTGACATCATTTTGGAAACTAGACCCCCTAAGGTACTTATCTAGATCTGTTGTGAGCACTTTGAACCCTCAAGTGTTTCACAAAAGTTTATAAAGCCTGGGTGTGAAAAAAAAAAAAATCAATTTTCCACAAAAATGATTTTTTAGTCCCAAATTTTTTGAATTTTCCCAAGGAAATTGGACCCCAAAAGTTGTTGTCCAATTTGTCCTGAGTACGCTGATACCCCATATGTGGGGGGGAAACTGTTTGGGCGCACGACAGGGCTTGGAAAGGAAGTAGTAACGTTTTGGAATGCAGACGTTAATGGGGGTCATGTTCCGTTTGCAGTGCCCCAGATGAGCCTAAACAGTGTAAACCCCCCACAAGTGACCCCATTTTGGAAACTAGACCCCCTAAGGAACTTATCTAGATCTTTGGTGAGCACTTTGAACCCCCAAGTGCTTCACACAAGTTTATAATGCCCGGGCATGAAAATAAAAAATCCTATTTTTTTCCCACAAAAATTATCTTTTAGTCACTAATTTTTTATTTTCCCAAGGGTAACAGGAGAAATTGGACCACATAAGTTGTTGTACAATTTGTCCTGAGTACGCCGATACCCCATATGTGTGGGGGAACCACTGTTTGGGCGCACGGTAGAGCTCGGAATGGAAGGAGCACCATTTGACTTTTTCCAACCAAAATTGGCTGGAATTGAGTTTGGATGCCATGTTGCATTTGGAGAGCCCCTGATGTGCCTAAACAGTGGAAACCCCCCACAAATGACCCCATTTTGGAAACTAGACCCCCTAAGGAACTTATCTAGATTTTTGTTGAGCAATTTGAACCCCAAAGTGCTTCACACAAGTTTATAACGTAGAGCCGTAAAATTTAAAAATCATATTTTTTCCACAAAAATGATCTTTTCACCCCAATTTTTATTTTTCCAAGGGTAACAAGACTCCAAAAGTTATTGTGCAATTTGTCCTGAGTGCGCTGATACCCCATATGTGGGGGTAAACCACTGTTTGGGTGCATGGCAGAGTTTGGAAGGGAAGGAGCGCCGTCTGACTTTTTCAACGCAGAATTGGCTGGACGCCATGTCGTGTTTGGAGAGCTCCTGATCTGCCTAAACAGTGGAAACCCCCATAAATGACACCATTTTGGAAACTAGACCCCTCAAGGAACTTATCTAGATGTGTGTTGAGAACTTTGAACCCCAGGTGTTTCACTAAAGTTTATAACGTACAGCCGTAAAATAAAAAATCTTTTTTTTTTTTTTACAAAAATGATTTTTTTCGCCCCCAATATTTTATTTTCACAAGGGTAACAGGAGAAATTGGACCCCGAAAGTTGTTGTCCAATTTGTCCTGAGTACGCTGATACCCAATATGTGGGAGAAAACTACTGTATGGGCGCACGTCAGGGCTCGGAAGGGAAGTAGTGACGTTTTGGATTGCAGACTTTGATGGAATGGTCTGGGTGCGTCATGTCACATTTGGAGAGCCCCTGATGCGCCTAAACAGTGGAAACCCCCAAATGACCCATTTTGGAAAATAGACCCCACAATGAACTTATCTAGATGTGTGGTGAGCACTTTGAACCCCAAGTGCTTCACTAAAGTTTATAACGCACAGCCATAAAAAAAAAATCTTTTTTTTTTTTACAAAAATGATTTTTTCGCCCCCAATATTTTATTTTCACAAGGGTAACAGGAGAAATTGGACCCCAAAAGTTGTTGTCCAATTTGTCCTGAGTACGCTGATACCCAATATGTGGGAGAAAACTACTGTATGGGCGCACGTCAGGGCTCGGAAGGGAAGTAGTGACATTTGGATTGCAGACTTTGATGGAATGGTCTGGGTGCGTCATGTCGCATTTGGAGAGCCCCTGATGCGCCTAAACAGTGGAAACCCCCACAAGTGACCCCATTTTGGAAAATAGACCCCACAAGGAACTTATCTAGATGTGTGGTGAGCACTTTGAACCCCGAAGTGCTTCACAGAAGTTTATAACGCACAGCCGTAAAAATAAAAAATCTTTTTTTTTTTGCAAACATGATTTTTTCGCCCCAATATTTTATTTTTACAAGGGTAACAGGAGAAATTGGACCCCAAAAGTTGTTGCCCAATTTGTCCTGAGTACGCTGATACCCAATATGTGGGAGAAAACTACTGTATGGGGCACGTGGGCTCGGAAGGGAAGTAGTGACGTTTTGGATTGCAGACTTTGATGGAATGGTCTGGGGCGTCATGTCGCATTTGGAGAGCCCCTGATGCGCCTAAACAGTGGAAATCCCCAACAAGTGACCCCATTTTGGAAAATAGACCCCACAAGGAACTTATCTAGGTGTGTGGTGAGCGCTATGAAGCCCCAAGTGCTTCACAGAAGTTTATAATGTACAGCCGTAAAAACAAAAAAATATTTTTTTTTGTACAAAAATGATATTTTCGCCCCCAGTTTTTTATTTTCCCAAGGGTAACAGAAGAAATAGGACAAATTGCACAATAACTCTGGGGTCCAGAGTACGCTGATACCCCATATGTGGGGATAAACTACTGTTTGGACGCATGGCAGAGCTCAGAAGTGAAGGAGCACCGTTTGACTTTTTCAACGCAGAATTGGCTGGAATTGAGATCAGACGCCATGTCACATTTGGAGAGCCCCTGATGTGCCTAAACAGCGGAAACCCCCCAATTCTAACTCCAACCCTAACCCCAACACACCCCTAACCCTAGTCCCAACCCTAACCACAAACCTAACTCTAACACACCCCTAATCCCAACCCTAACCCTAATCCTAACTTTAGCGCCAACCCTAACCCTAACTTTAGCCGCAACCCTAACCCTAACCCTAATGGGAAAATGGAAATAAATACATTTTTTTAATTTTATTATTTTTCCCTAACTAAGGGGGTGATAAAGGGGGGTTTGATTTACTATTTATAGCGGGTTTTTATGATTGGCAGCTGTCACGCTAAAAGACGCTTTTTATTGCAAAAATAGTTTTTTGCATCGCCACATTTTGAGAGCTATAATTTTTGCATATTTTGGCCCACAGAGTCATGTGAGGTCTTATTTTTTGCGGTATGAGTTGACGTTTTTATTTGTACCATTTTTGAGCACGTGACATTTTTTGATCGCTTTTTATTTCGATTTTTGGGAGGTTAGAATGAACAAAAATCAGCAATTCATGAATTTCTTTTGGGGGAGGCGTTTTTATTGTTCCGCGTGTGGTAAAATTGATAAAGCAGTTTTATTCTTCGGGTCAGTACGATTATGGCGATACCTCATTTATATCATTTTTTTATGTTTTGGCGCTTTTATAGAATAAAAACAATTTTATATAAAAAATAATTATTTTTGCATCGCTTTATTCTGCGAGCTATAACTTTTTTATTTTTTCGCTGTTGATGCTGTATGGCATCTCGTTTTTTGCGGGACAAGATGACGTTTTCAGCGGTACCATGTTTATTTATATCGGTCTTTTTGATCGCGCGTTATTCCACTTTTTGTTCGGCGGTATGATGATAAAGCATTGATTTTTTGCTTGGTTTTTTTTTTTTAAGGGGTTCACTAAAGGGGTTAACTAGTGGGACAGTTTTATAGGGGGGGTCGTTACGGACGCGGCGATACCAAATATGTGTACTTTTATTGTTTTGGTTTTTTTATTTACAGGAAGAAATGAATTTATTGGGGAATATTTTTTTTTTTTTTATTTATTTTGGATTTTTTTTTATAACATGTTTATTTTTATTTTTTAACTTTTTTACTTTGTCCCAGGGTGGGACATCACTGTATTTTATCAAATCGCTGGTGTGACAGTGTGCACAGCACACTGTCACACCAGCGATCGCTCAGGCAGTGCAGCAGGCTTCTCAGTGCCTGCTCTCTGCAGGCACTGAGGAAGCCGCCTCCCTCCAGGACCCCGGCGCCATCTTGGATCCGGGTCCTGGGAGGGAGGAAGCCCTCAGAACAGCGCGATCACATCGCGCTGGTCTGAGGGTCTCAGGGGGGCGCGCAGGGAGCCCCCACCCTGCGCGATCCTCCCCTGTGCCCCCAGTACACCGCGATCATGTTTGATCGCGGTGTGCTAGGGGTTAATGTGCCGGGAGCGGTCCGTGACCGCTCCTGACACACAGTCACGGGTGTCAGCTGTGATAATCAGCTGACACCCGGCGGCGATTAGCTGCGCTCCCCTCAGGAGCGCAGCTGATCGCCTATGACGTACTATCCCGTCCATGGGCAGAATGGCACGGGTTTTATGGACGGGATAGTACGTCTAATGTCAGAGAGGGGTTAAAAATAGGACTGGGCAACAAAAACGCTACTCATCCGTGGCTATACAGTGGCTCATGTATGTAGCGCATACCGAGAACATTGACATTCAGCATGCCTTGAAAGGGCGTGTGAAACAACTCGATCAATATTTTCTAGATGACTATGCCTATGTTAACGTCCAGCACATAGTTTTTGAATTTCAGGGTTGTTTTTTCCACGGCTGTCCGTCATGCTATAATGAAAATGATGCAAATAAGGTCACAAACATCACCTGCGGGCAATTATATCATGCCTTTTTCGCTAAAAAGCGCTAGCTGCAGAGGTGCGGGTACGCCATAAGTGTGCTGTGGGTGCATGAGTGGCGTGAAATGTTTAAAAAATGATTCAGCGGATCACCCCCATCTATGAAATATGGTATTTTCCAAACACCAGCGACGATCTGTTTGCTCGCTACGTTAAACTACACCATAGGGATGAGCTGGAGTGGTCCGTGTATCCTAGCTGCTACACTGATGAAGGCTAGAAAAAAGCACCACAGTGACAGTTTTCTTGAAAAAGAGCTGTCTGTCTTAATGTCACGAGTATAACAGATATATTCAAAGATAGCAACCTATATCTAATGTGACATCATTCTAAATTTCATATAATAGAGAAAATCAACATGTATACATAGTATCTGCCAGCAATGTCTTACCTGACATAATATCCTATGTATTGTGGGTCAATACTGTGTACGTGTCACGCTGTCTCTGGATAGAGGTGGACCGGGGTCTATGCTGACCCTGAACTGGGGTCCTGACTAGTCCCTCTACCTGGAGGTACTGTTAATGGTACAGAGGTCCAGGCCGCCAGCGTAACCCTGTCTCCTGTAGATCCCTGACCACTGTAATCTAGTCCTGAGAAGGACCCTGATTACCACCACAGGGAATGGGCAGGTCACAGCTTACACACAGTCTAAGACAAACGAGACAGACAAGGGGTAAAGAAAACACAGCCTTGCATACAACACTTCCACTACAGAGGAACACAAAAGGTTAAGGAGATAAACAATAAGCGAGGAGAGGAAAAACCACAACAGGCACTCTTAGCTTAAGTCTTCTCAGAAACGATCCGCTCTGCTGGTCTGAATGAATGCTTTCACCGGCAACTTCCCCAGCAGACCAGCAGGTATATGAAGGAAGCTAATTAACAAAACATCAATCGCAGCTGGGCGAGGTGGTCAGCCCAGCACCGAGAGAGAAAGAATTAACTCCCTCAGTGCCGAAAAACACCCAGCACCAGAAACTCAGCTGTGCGAAGTCAGGGTGTGCAATCGCGACGATCTCCGCCGCGACACACCCGTGACAGTACCCCCCCTTCTACGAGGGGCCTCTGGACCCTCAGGGCCTGGTCTATCTGGGTGAGTAGTGTGGAAGGCCCGAACCAAACGGTCTGTGTTAATATCCGACGCAGAAACCCACATCCTCTCCTCAGGACCATACCCCCTCCAATGAACAAGGTACTGAAGGGACCGGCGATTCAGACGTGAGTCAATGATCTTTGATACCTGAAACTCCAAATTACCATTGACCACCACTGGAGGAGGAGGTAGAGGTGACGGTATAACTGGTGCCAAGTACCTCTTAAGCAACGATTTGTGGAACACATTGTGGATTTTAAATGTAGGAGGGAGGTCAAGACGGAAAGCCACCGGATTAACTATTGAACTGATCCTGTATGGCCCGATGAATCTGGGACCGAGTTTCCAGGAGGGAACCTTAAGTTTTATATTCTTGGTAGACAACCATACCAGATCGTTCACACTTAGGTCCGGACCAGACACTCTCCTCCTATCAGCCATACGTTTGTATCGGTTCCCCATAGTGCTCAGATTATTAAGCACTCCTCTCCACACTGAAGCAAGTGACGACGAAAATCGTTCCTCCTCAGGAACCCCAGAAGAGCCCCCCCCATTGAAAGTACAAAACTGGGGGTGAAAACCATATGCCCCAAAAAACGGGGACTTACCAGTGGACTCACTCCGCCTATTGTTAAGAGCGAACTCTGCCAGAGGCAAGAAAGAAGACCAGTCCTCTTGGTTTCTGAGACAAAACACCGGAGATATGTCTCTAAGCTCTGATTCAGACGCTCTGTCTGACCATTGGTCTGCGGATGAAAAGCCGAAGAAAATGACAACTGCATCCCCCGACGAGAACAAAATGCCTTCCAGAATTTGGACACAAACTGAGACCCCCGATCCGACACCACATCGGAAGGCAACCCGTGAAGTCTCACAATCTCCCCAATGAACACCTGCGCCAGAGTTTTAGCATTAGGAAGAGCAGGAAGAGCAATAAAATGTGCCATTTTGCTGAACCTGTCAACTACAACTAGTATGACAGTTTTACCTGAAGACGGAGGAAGGTCCGTAATGAAGTCCATAGACAGATGGGTCCATGGACGCTCCGGGATTTTCAACAGTAAAAGGGCCCCAGACGGACGGGTATGTGGAGTCTTAGAGCGCGCACATACCCCACAGGACGCGACAAAAGTTACCACCTCTTTATTTAAGTTAGGCCACCAAAACCGGCGAGAAACGAGATCTACAGTTGCTTTACTCCCTGGGTGTCCTGCCAAAGCAGAATTATGATGTGCCTCGATAACCTTTTGTCTTAACTGATCTGGAACAAACAGTTTCCCTGGAGGTCCTACAGGGGCGTCCCCTGAGCCTCCAATACCTCCTCCTCAAGCTCAGAGCATACAGCCGACACCACAACTCCCTCCTGAAGAATAGGAACCGGGTCATCCGTCTTCCCGGCCCCCGGGAAACTACAGATAAGGCATCAGCCTTTACATTTTTTGACCCAGGACGATATGTGACGACAAAATTAAACCTGGTAAAAAACAACGACCATCTAGCTTGTCTGGAATTCAGACGTTTTGCAGACTCTAAATACAGCAGGTTCTTGTGATCAGTAATGACGGTGACCGGGTGGACTGCCCCCTCCAAAAAGTGATGCCACTCTTCAAAAGCCAACTTAATGGCCAAGAGTTCCCTATTGCAACATCATAATTCCTCTCGGCGGACGACAATTTTTTAGAGAAGAAAGCGCACGGATGCCATTTACCAGGGGACGGACCTTGAGATAATACCGCACCCACTCCTACGTCAGATGCGTATACCTCCACAATGAACGGTTGTGATGCATCAGGTTGGATGAGTATGGGTGCTGAAGCAAAACATTTTTTCAAGGAGGAAAATGCTTGACAAGCTTTGTCAGACCACCTAGAAAAATCAGTCCCTTTTTTTTGTCATGTCAGTGAGAGGTTTGACAACAGATGAGAAATTACGAATAAATTTCCGGTAGTAGCTAGCAAACCCCAGGAAACGCTGCAGTGCTTTAAGATCCTCTGGCCGATCCCATTCAAGCACAGCCTTCACTTTGCCAGGGTCCATACGGAAACCGGAGGCTGACACCAAGAATCCTAAAAACTGAAGTTCTTGTACAGCGAATACACACTTCTCCCATTTGGCGTACAGTTTATTATCTCGCAAGATCTGCAACACTTGTCTCACATGCTCCTGATGAGACACAAGATCCGGCGAGTAAATTAAGATGTCATCTAGATAAATGACAACAAACTGTCCCACTAGGTGGCGAAAGATGTCATTAACAAAATGTTGAAACACCGCCGGGGCAGTAGTCAGACCGAAAGGCATGACAAGGTTCTCATAATGTCCCTCCGGAGTGTTAAACGCCGTCTTCCACTCATCCCCCTCCTTTATCCTAATCAGATTATACGCCCCCCTGAGATCCAACTTAGAGAACCATTTGGCGCCCACAATCTGATTGAAGAGATCAGGAATAAGTGGGAGCGGATACGGATCTCGGACAGTAATCCGATTAAGCTCACGGAAATCCAGGCAAGGGCGTAGGCCTCCATCTTTTTTCTTCACAAAGAAGAACCCCGCGGCCACTGGGGAAGATGAAGGTCTAACATGCCCCTTGGCCAGACTTTCCGAAATGTAATCCTTCATAGCTTGCCTCTCAGGACCAGAAAGGTTATATAACCTAGATTTTGGTAACTTAGCATCAGGAAGCAATTTTATAGCACAGTCATATGCGCGATGAGGAGGTAATTCTTGACACCCTTCCTCTGAAAACACATCCTCAAAGTCCTCCAGAAAAGGAGGTAAGGTTCTAGGCACGACCGTACCGATGACCGTGTTCATGCAGTTACTATTGCAAAATTCACCCCACTGGCTTATCTCTCTGGATTGCCAATTAATAACTGGGTTATGTTTAGTTAACCAAGGAAGTCCCAACACAATAGGAGTGGGAAGGCCCTCCAACACATAACAAGACAATAGTTCTTTATGTATTGCCCCCACTCGAAGGTCTATGTTATGCACGGCTTGAACAAAGCTACCTTGACCGAGAGGCCTGGCGTCAATAGAGAATATAGGGATAGGTTTGGCCAATACACTCAGTTGCATAC
The DNA here is from genome assembly GCA_033576555.1 of Oophaga sylvatica. Taxonomy (NCBI): domain Eukaryota; kingdom Metazoa; phylum Chordata; class Amphibia; order Anura; family Dendrobatidae; genus Oophaga; species Oophaga sylvatica. Next base: position 13,098 of record JARQOD010011729.1, read on the forward strand.
CTTGCACCTGGGCAAACCGAGCGTCCACCAGATTAGCCGCGGCCCCACTATCCAGAAGAACAGAAATCCTCTCAGTTCTCGTACCTACCACCACCTCCGCTGGTACGAGAAACTGAGACGGACTTGGAGACGAAATACATACTCCCACAACGTCCACCACACAACCACCACACAACCTGGGATTAATAGTTTTCCGGCGACTTCTTGCTCAGTACAGTACGGGATGGACACCCCTCAATAAAATGTCCCTCTCTCCCGCAGAAGAAACACCTTCTTGTTTTGCGGCGCACCGCCGATCCCCTCCCTCGGAATGATGTCCCTCCCAACTGCATAGGTTCCTCGGAACAAACCAGGAGAACCTCAATATTAGGGACTTTAGAAGGAGGTGGAGTCATCACAGGGGGCGGAGTTACCCCACACCTCTCCCGAAGCCGTCTATCAATGCAAATAGCAAGGGCCATAGCGGCCTCCAGTGACGGGGGAGAATCATACTGAGCCAACACATCTTTTAATTTGTCAGATAAACCTTGACAAAACTGGCTCTTAAGAGCCGGGTCATTCCACTGAGTATCCGTGGCCCACCTACGGAACTCTGAAGAAAATTCCTCTGCCGGACGATCTCCCTGCTGTATCCTACGTAACTTCATTTCAGCAAGGGAGACCCGATCCGGGTCATCATATACCAGACCCAGGGCTGTAAAAAATCGGTCCACTGACTGGAGAGCCGGGGAGCCCGGGGGGAGAGAGAACGCCCAGGATTGAGGGTCCCCTTGTAAGAGCGAGATGACAATTCCCACCCTCTGATCCTCACTCCCCGACGACTGCGGCCGCAGCTGAAAATACAATTTACATGCTTCCCGGAAAGTAAAAAACTTGTCCCGCCCACCAGTGAACCTGTCCGGGAGAGCTACTTTAGGTTCAAATCTGGTTTGCTCCCGGGGGTACAAAACCTTGGATTTAACGTCCGTCAGCTCCATGGACAAACTCTGCAACTGCTGAGCTAAATGGGCTACTGGATCCATGGTGGCTGGGGAGAATCTTTAGAGTGGCCAGTGAAAATGTCACGACGTATAACAGATATATTCAAAGATAGCAACCTATATCTAATGTGACATCATTCTAAATTTCATATAATAGAGAAAATCAACATGTATACATAGTATCTGCCAGCAATGTCTTACCTGACATAATATCCTATGTATTGTGGGTTAATACTGTGTACGTGTCACGCTGTCTCTGGATAGAGGTGGACCGGGGTCTATGCTGACCCTGAACTGGGGTCCTGACTAGTCCCTCTACCTGGAGGTACTGTTAATGGTACAGAGGTCCAGGCCGCCAGCGTAACCCTGTCTCCTGTATATCCCTGACCATTGTAATCTAGTCCTGAGAAGGACCCTGATTACCACCACAGGGAATGGGCAGGTCACAGCTTACACACAGTCTAAGACAAACGAGACAGACAAGGGGTAAAGAAAACACAGCCTTGCATACAACACTTCCACTACAGAGGAACACAAAAGGTTAAGGAGATAAACAATAAGCGAGGAGAGGAAAAACCACAACAGGCACTCTTAGCTTAAGTCTTCTCAGAAACGATCCGCTCTGCTGGTCTGAATGAATGCTTTCACCGGCAACTTCCCCAGCAGACCAGCAGGTATATGAAGGAAGCTAATTAACAAAACATCAATTGCAGCTGGGCGAGGCTGGTCAGCCCAGCACCGAGAGAGAAAGAATTAACTCCCTCAGTGCCGAAAAACACCCAGCACCAGAAACTCAGCTGTGCGAAGTCAGGGTGTGCAATCGCGACGATCTCCGTCGCGACACACCCGTGACACTTTCATATCTGAGGGGGTTAGCATCGTTAAAAATAGGCCTAGGCCTGTCCCAAAATAACGAATTTGCTGTGAATTTGTCATCAAGTTGCTGGAATCGTGTTAGTAATCAATTTAATACTGCTTGATTCGCTACAATATTTGTATGGTAACTATTAAAATAGCAGCTGAGAGTAGATACACCGGCACGCTGAAAAGTTTGTACCCGATTTTTGTTGAATTCTGTTCAAAATCGCTGCATAGGAATAGGCATGTCCCATGTTTTCTTGAAAAAGAGGTATCTGTCTTTTATATCTGAGGGGGTTAGCATCTTTAAAAATAGGTCTTTGTTATGTATTTATTTATTACAATAAAATCTTGTAATCTTGTTTTACAATACCGCGTCATTGCTTTTTTAAAAATACGTATAAAACAATCGCTTTATAGTGAGTGATATTGTAATAGGTCTTTGAGATGTATTTATTTATTACAATAAAATCTTGTAATCTTGTTTTACAATACCGCGTCATTGCTTTTTTAAAAATACGAATAAAACAATCGCTTTATAGTGAGTGATATTGTAACACGGCCATATACATAATATGCCCGTGCAATGAGACGCTGGGAAAACAAGTTCCACAGAAAGTCCAGACCTGGCTGCATACTTTTGTGTTACAATTAATGAAACTACAATACCTGTTAGAAAACGAGTTCCACAGAAAGTCCGTGGTAATTTTACCTATGTGTTAATTGCTCCATCTCTTGATTTTAAATTATTCTGAACAGAAAGCAATTGTTCTAAAAATTACTCAGAAACTTCACCCCTCACAGTTATAATTGCTGTGCGTAAATAGTCTATTCTATCAAGTGAAACAGAATTACCCTATCTAAATAGCCTGTTAAGATGTGAGTTTCTATCAATTGTACTGAACTAAACATGTCCAGGCATAACTTCCCCGGGGGCAGTCCTGCTAAAAAGATACGTCTCCAATCTTTTCTTAAATTCTTTATGGGGAAAACTTCTTTTATACTGAATAATACTGTACAATAAAGTCCTTTTAGCCTGTACAATAACTTTAACTTTCCAGCAAGTGAAGCAGACATTCACATAGGGATTTAATGCCATGCTAGAAAAAGGCTATCTTTTACATACATTTACTGCTGGACTTAAAAGATCTCCCACAAAAAGTTTTGAGGCTTATAAAAATCAAGAATCGCCTTGATAGACCTTTTCCCCACACCACAGACTGATCAAATCCACAAGGAGATGGATAAAATATAAATAGAGCCAAATAAAATCATGAAACACTTTGATAGAACTTCCCAGATTCAACAGTCCTGATTTCCCAGACAGATTAAATCACAAGGAGACGGATAAAATGATAGGGGGCGTGACGACCTGTCAGATTGAGTTTGACGAAACATACCCCTCCTACACTACTGACTTGCATACCTTGACATAGCCAGAAGTGTTAACCCTATAGTCCAAAAGTTGCCCTACAATTTACAGGAGAGTCACACTCCAGGGATCGCCTTCCCGTTTCTTCCTCGCTATCCCCCTATAGCAGCATCTGGCTTAAGCCACAGAAGTGGCGATGCCAGAAGGCCGAGGGAAAGCACTCAAAGAACCACCTGGTCAAGACACTAGATCTTAGCCAAACGGCTGAGAAGCGATAGCCCGAATTGCCTTGGCATTTGGGATGACCCATGGCCTAACACTGACATCCCTTGTGGAGATGGAGACAAACAAATGGCCTAACACAGACATCTCCTCTTGTGCAGATGGAGACAAAGAATGCCCAGATGAAGGCATTGTACGAAACTCTGGACACATTCAAAAAGAGCGCTGTGCTGCTCATTTTCGCTGGCATCCCATGCGTTTTGAATCTGCATAACTACTACTTCTATTTTTTACCAAAAAATATACACACTTCCTCATTCATCCTGTTGTGCTAACACCTCAGGATGGTAAGGAAGGCGGGGGCAGGAACGTGGCTTAAACCAGCAGCTGTCTACCCCTCAGCTTTGCTGATTTAGCGTAGGACTACCTCAGTATTGGGTAGTACCTAACTGTCTGCCGTCGGCAGACTGAACATGTCTGCCTCTGCACAGCTATTTATAGGCCAAGGGCCCATTGTGCAAGTGTCATGGAAAGCTGATGCCAGCTATAATCAGTCGTTAAAGACGACCCTGGCCTTCATAAGGAACAAGTACAGAGAGTCTTAATAGATATCTATTGTTTTCTTTACTAGTCATGCAAGAAAGCTAGGGCAAAGAACAAAAACAATAAATCTGCAACTTCATCCCTTTTATCATAATTATCATACTTACACTAGAACAGCCAATAATCTAGCAGCTTTTAATTGTATGTTAATTGACTAATCAGCCCCTTTTTGTAAACGTATAAAACCTTGAATGAATAATAAATGTGGGGTCTTGACGAACTGCTATACTGACACTTCCGTGTGAACAGTTTTCATTTCGTTCTGAGCGCTCAAAAAGACATTTAATAGAAAATTGGGAACAGAAGCAGCAAACACTGCAGGATAGATTTATCCTAATTAAATTTCCATAACAGTTGGCGCCCAACGTGGGGCAGTGGACGAAACGCACGGGGACCTGCTGACCGGAGAGACAGAGGTGTTGGCCATGGCCTTGGCTCAGGGACGGAGACTGCGCAGCTCCATAAGTAAGGTAAGAAAATCTTGTCATCTTACCTGAAAGTCCCTTGTGCTCAGTCCTGGTCTTACACCTCTTGCCGGTCAGGTGTGGTCACCACCGCATTCCCAGGTAGTGTAAAAAGTCCACACCCTTATCCAAAACCCTGGGATATAAGGTGTTTGCTGCTGTGCTGTGTATGTGTTTCATGTTTTATGTGAACCGGGAGAAAAGTTGGAACGGTGACTGTTTTTGCTTGCTGATTTCTGGGAGCTGTATAGCAAAAAAATAAATTGCTGGATAAGTTCCCGCAGTTATCCTTCACATATGGGAGGGAGGTCATCCCAGTAAAATCCAGGTGTGAGGGGCGGGAGCTTTTATTGGATAAGTCCATGCAGTTATCCTTCACACATAGGAGGGAGGTCATCCCAGATTAATCCAGGTGTGAGGGGCGAGGGCTTTGAATCGGTTAAGTTTCTGCAGTTATCCTTCACACATAGGAGGGAGGTCATCCCAGATCAATCCAGGTGTGAGGGGCAGGAGCTTTGAAGCTTTGATTGGATAAGTTCTCACAGTAATCGTCCACGCAAGGGGGAGGTCATCCCAGTCAAATCAGATGTGGATGGTGAGAATTTTGATTAAGGCTATTACAGATTACTGTGACCGGCGCACCGGCCAGGGCGAACGGTTTTCAGAAGTGATAGACCTGGAGCATTGCCGTGCTCAGTGCAATTGGTGAGTTATCAGTTACCAGAGCAGCTTGTATGTGTCACAGATCATCAAAAGAGGGATTCGTATACTCCCGGGTGTTTGTTTCATTTGTACGTCTTCCTGTCTGTATCAGGTATCGCTGCTTTAAATTCACACTCAGAGCAGTGTGCGCTCTGTCACTATCTCATTCACTGCTGGCTGCAGCAGCGAGAAACCCCTTTGACCCCCCTCCTCTGCTAATCACGTTGTCACATCTGTTTCCTGGTTTTGATCTTTTTAAGCTAGTTTTTTGGCTACAGGCTGTAGCGCGAAAATTCTCAGGCATTCAGACTGAACTGTATTCATTTTTTGCTATTCTGTATGGATAATCTTTTTTTTTATACGTGATTTCAGTGCCTGTAGAGACAGACAGCAAGCAGAGATATAAGGGAGGGGGGAAGTGCTGGCAGCAGCGAGATTTTTATTTTTTTATTTTTTTCCAGAGGGCGGGAGGATAAAGCCTACGCTACCAGACAAAAGTTTTAAAGTATTTTTTCTTTTTGTTTTTATCATTTTACAATCAGTTTTTCCACCTCTTTTCTGTTTTTAATTAGCTGTTTTAGTAACAAGGGTTGTTTTTCAGAGTTTTATGATTAATACGTTTTTTTTTCCCTCCCCTTTTTGGTCAATCTTTTTTCCTAGAGTTTTTTACTAAATCTAACTTTTGTTTTTAAAGTTTTTCTTTTAAGTACATTTTTAAATAATTTTGGAGAGGTTTTTCTAATCAATTTATTTTAGAGTTTTATTCTCCAACCATTTTTTCTACTAGCTTGCTTTAGACCAAGGTCAGAAGCACAGATAAGGAAACTGCAGTCTGAGGGAGAATACACAAAACAGCTGCGCAGCAGCTTCACTCACCCCTCCCATCAGGCATTCATCGAAGACAAGAATCTTGCACACAGAACCAGAATGCAGCAGTTTTCAGATTTTTAATCACCTTTGTTGAATAGGTTTTTGGAATAGACACAGTACGTAAGAATCGAAGGGCTAGGCATGTGAATAGAAGGTCAGAGTACGTGAGAAGCAAATGGACAGGCAGACTTTACGCTGCATAATGAAATGTTTTTTTCTTTTTTGTTGTTTGAAAGGCACAGGAAAGTTTGTTTATAGATTACCGTCTGCTATAAAAGAGCAGTGGTGCATCGTGTAGAAGGTACAGCAAGTTAATTTGAACGGACCAGGAAGTGATTTTTTATGTGAATAAGATTGAAAAGGTGTTAAATCGTCTGTGAGAAAATGATCACTGACATGTCACAAGAGCAGAATTCAGAGTCACACACATCACATGTCCATCATGTGGAGACACGGGACAGGTGTAGGCTGCTCTCATTGAATAAGAAGCCTTGTACAGGGAAAAACGCTCCCCGCCTCTCTCCACAGGGAGAAGGCATTTTTGTTTCAACGGTCCCCTCTCAAGAGCCACAGTGGGGACACCCTCTCCTTTTTCTTCTCTCAGTCCCTTTCTCCTTCTTCTTCAGATTTTTCTCCTCTCCTCGCTGCCATCCCTCTCTATCCTTCTTTCCCTATCATTCCTTCTTTCCCCTCCTCACATCTCTGACACATCCATTTTCTTCCTCTTCCTCTTCTTCACCCTCCCCTCCACCTCTCTCCCCTCCATCTCTCCCCCCTTCTCTTTCCCTCGCTCCTCCCTCACACCTCCCTTCTCTTCCTCTTTTTTCTACTTCGTTATCAACTGGGTCAACGCCCAATCAAAGCAATGTGGTGTCCCTGTATTCAGTGCCTCCAGTACAGGGCACCCTGTCTATCCCAAGCACAGTACAAACATTGCCAGTCATTATATCAGGAGAAGAAAGTGCAAATCTCCCTACACAAAACGCTGCATGTAGCCCCCAGACACAACAGCTAGCAGAGCCCACAGCCATGGCTTCAAAGGGGGGAAGTGTAGCTACAGACACAAATGAGGAACCTCAGTGCCGAGCAGGGCTGCCAGCATGGAACCATGACACTGATCCACCGCAGCCTCAGCAAGGAAGAGGGAAATCCCATGCAGCAAGACAACTTTTAAGCCCAAATCTCACCCAGTGTATGCACCAAGTACACCATGTCACTTCTTATCTGATGAAGATGAAGATGCAACGTCACACATGCTGCCCAATACTAGGGAAGAGAATACACAAGCACCAATAGAGCAGGGACAGTTAGAGGCACCATCCTATGAGCCCTTCATCCCAAGCCAGGTGATCAGTATGCTGCCAGACCCAGGGATACACCCCATGCCATTTTGCCAAAAAATGCAGCAGATCCAGCGAACGTATGCATCAGCCTGGATTGATCTCTGGACCGTAATGGAAATAAAAGCAGGTGATGCATTCTGGCCAATTATGAGAGAACACTTCAAGCTTCCAGCAGAGTTAGATGCGTATGCCTGGGAGACAGGACCAAAGCTAATTGAGCAACTCAGAGAATGGGCCAAAAGCAGACTGACAGGACAAACTCTCAGCCTACATGACATGAGTCAAGACAAGACAGAGTCTGTGGAGAAGTTCCATGACAGAGAGATGCAAGTGTTTCAAGATTTGAGCCTCATTACCCATGATCAGACACACAGACGGATGTTGGCACAGGCTTTTGTGCATAGACTGAGAGAACCAATCAGGAAACCACTGGTAGTAGCCAGGCCTGAGTACACGTCAATAGCAATGGATACCCTGCTCGCAGTAGCAAAAAGGATTGAGTCCCGCCGGGACAGAAGGGATGTCCAGTGTTACAACTGTGGCGAGTTTGGTCATTTCCGGAACTGGTGCAGAACACCGACTTCGCCCAGAAGAAGAAGAAACACAGAAAGCAGTGAAGAACCCCGTCCATAGGACAGGAGCACACCAAGTCCACAGGGAACCCCACCAGTGGGACCAATATCCTGAGAGTGGATGGCGTAGTCAGATTTTTTCTTGTGGAACTCCGCAACCTCACTTATCTATCAGAATCTTCTGCGTCCTGCATGGGAATTGATGGTCAAGTCAGGCCTTTCCAGATTATGAAGCCCCTGAGTGTGTGGACTCAGCCAGAACACTCCATCATGTCCCAGTTTGTTGTGTCAAAGACCTGCACCCTCAACCTATTGGGAGTGGACCTACTGCAGAAGCTGAAAGCGACCAGAGTGTTCCAGGAAGATGGGACCATGACACTTTCTTCACCCCTGACCCAAGAAGAAACCTCAAACAACCACACTGCAGATCTATCACAGGAGGTGCTGGACACAGTACCAGAAAAGCCACTCCATCACCCAGAGTCAAGATGTCTCTGACCAACTGAAGGTCTAAGTGAACTCGCCTAAGAAGACGGCCTGAGAACTTTGACATTGGCCAGGATATTCAACTCAAGAAGGACCCTACTCGCTTCATGGAATGGCAACACCTCATCCGGCTCCAACGCCAGAGGTTCATCTTTTGCAAACACCAGGAGGTGCCCCCTGCAATCAACCAGTTCACCCAGGCCCTAGACCGGCAAAAGGCCACTCAGCTATTCAAACTTGTGCACAAATACTGACCTGAGACCAAGCTGGAGAAAAAGAAACTACTGATGGCCCGTGCTGAGAAAAAAGCAGCCGGTGAAGGAGACGTCCCAACACAAAGACCCCCTGTGACCAGAGCAGGTGCTAACACAGTGACTGCCTTGGTGGAGAACAAGAAAGCCAGCTGGTCGTCATCTCTCATGATGTGGATCCTAGTAGGCGGCTTGTTTTCCCGCCAGCTCTGTGCCAGGAGATGGGAGTCCCCTGCCGCATAGTGAAGGACAAGGCCAAACTGGGCTGCCTCGCCCATCGGAATTAATCCCAGCTTTCCACAGTGAAGAAAAAGACTGTAAACCCCATTGAGTTCAGAATGGTGCAAGGCCTGGAGGCCGTGAAAGAGGCTACGGTATTTGAAACCCCAACAGTGCTGAACCGTCACACTCTGCTCTCAAAAGTCCCAGTCACCGCAACGGTATTCACGGTGATCAACCTGGCCAGTGCCTTCTTCAGTGTCCCCCTCCACTTG
>JARQOD010011730.1:0-22311 GCA_033576555.1 Oophaga sylvatica
TGGTTAGGGTTGGTATTAGGTTTAGGGGTGTGTTGGGATTAGCATTGTGACTAGGGTTATGGTTAGGGTTGGGATTAGGATTAGGGGTGTGTTGGGGTTAGGGTAGGAGTTAGAATTGGGGGGTTTCCACTGTTTAGATACATTAAAGAGTCTCCAAACTTGACATGGCGCCAACACTGATTCCAGCCAATTCTGCATTGAAAAAGTCAAAAGTTGCTCCCTCCCTTCTGGGCCCTGCTGTGCATTCAAACAGTGGTTTACCCCCACATATGGAGCATCAGCGTACTCAGTAAAAATTGCACAACTCTAGTGGTCTTATTTCTACTGTTACCCTTGGGAAAATAAAAAATTGGGGGCTAAAACTAATTTTACTGGAAAATATTTTCACAACTCTGCATTATAATATTCTGTGAAGCACTTGGGGGTTCAAAGTTCTCACCATACATCTAGATAAGCTCCTTGTGGGGTCTAGTTTACAAAATGAGGTCACTTATGGGATTTCTACTGTTTAGGCACATCAGGGGCTCTGCAAATGCAACATCACACCCGCAGACCATTCCACCAAAGTCTGCCTTTCAAAACATCACTACTTCTCTTCCGAGCACCGACATGTGCCCAAACAGTGGTTCCCCTCCACATATGGGTCACCAGCGTGCTCAGGACAAACTGGACAACAACTTTTCTTGGTCCAATTTCTGCTTTTACCCTTGTGACAGTAAAAATTTAGGGGTGAAAAGATCATTTTTGCGGAAAAAAATGACTTTTTATTTTCATGACTCTGCGTTATAAACTTCTGTGAAGCACTTGGGGGTCCAAAGTGCTCACCACACATCTAGATAAGCTCCTAGGGGGTCTAGTTTCCAAATTGGGGTCACTTGTGGAGGGTTTCTATTGTATATGCACATCAGGGGCTTTGTAAGTGCAACTTGTCGCCCGCAGACCATTCCATCAAAGTCTACATTTCAAAACGTCACTACTTCCCTTCCGAGCCCCGAAGTGTGTCCAAACAGTGGTTCCCTCCACATATGGGGTACCACCATACTCAGGACAAACTTGCCTCAAATTTTGGGGTCCAATTTTTCCTGTTTCCCTTGTGAAAATAAAAAATTGAGGGCTAAAAATCATTTTTGAGAAAATTTTTTTTTTCATTTTCACAGCTCTGCATTATAAATTTTGGTGAAGCACTTGGGGGATCAAAGTGCTCACCACACATCTAGATAAGTTCTTATGGGGTCTAGTTTCCAAAATGGCTTCACTTGTGGGGGGTTTCCACTGTTTAGGCACATCAGGGGCTCTCCAAACGCGACATGACGTCCGATCTCAATTCCAGTCAATTCTGAATTGAAAAAGTCAAGCTCAGCCGTGCTCCCAAACAGAGGTTTACCCCCACATATGAAATATCGGCGTACTCAGGATAAATTGCAAAACAATGTTGGTTGTCTAATTTCTCCTGTTACCCTTGTGAAAATAAAAATTTGGGGGCGAAACATCATTTTTGTGGAAAAAATTTGATTTTTTTATTTTCACGGCTCTACGTTATAAACGTCTGTGAAGCACTTGGGGGTTGAAAGTGCTCATCACACATCTAGATAAGTTCCTTAAGGGGTCTAGTTTCCAAAATGGTGTCAATTTTGGGAGATTTCCACTGTTTAGGCACATCAGGGGCTCTCCAAACGCGACATGATGCCCGCAGAACATGCCATCAAAGTCTGCATTCCAAAATGGTGTTCCTTCTCAATTCCAGCCAATTCTACTTTGAAAAAGTCAAATGGCGCTCCTTCCCTTCCAAGCTCTGCCATGTGCCCATCTAGAGGTTTACTCTCACATATGGGGAATCGGCGTATTCAGGAGAAATTGCATAACAAATTTTATTTTGTGGTTTATTTTCTCTTTTAACACTTGGGAAATAAAAAAATGGGTTCTGAAGTAAAATGTTTGTAGAAAAAAAGTTAAATGTTAATTTTTTCCTTCCACATTGCTTCAGTTCCTGTGAAGCACGTAATGAGTTAATAAACTTCTTGAATGTGTTTTTGAGTACCTTGAGGGGTGCAGTTTTTAGAATGGTGTAACTTTTGGGTATTTTCTATCATGTACACCCCTCAAAGTGACTTTAAATGTGACATGGTCCCTAAAAAAATAGGTTTTGTAAATTTTGTTGTAAAAATGAGAAATCGCTGGTCAACTTTTAACCCGTATATCTTCCTAACAAAAACAAAATTGTCTCCAAAATTGTAAAGTAGACATGCGGGAAATGTTATTTATTACGTATTTTGTGTGACATATCTGATTTATGGGCATAAAAATTCAAAGTTTGAAAATTGCAAAATTTTAAAAATTTTCGCCATATTCTGTTTTTTTCACAAATAAACACAAGTTATATTAAATAAATTTTACCACTAACATGAAGGACAATATGTCCTGAATAAACAGTCTCAAGATCAGCGGGATCCGTTAAAGCGTTCCAAAGTTATATCATCATAAAATGACAGTGGTCAGAATTGTTAAAATTGGCCTGGTCATTAAGCTGCAAATTGGCTCTGTCATTAAGGGGTTAACATTCATTGTTTTGGAAAATGTAAAAAAATTCAATTGTGGTGAATTTGTGCACATACTAATTTTTAGTTATTTTATCAAATACATTTAATTTATGCCTATATTTTTCTGACTTCATCAACTTAGACTATTGAGTGCTAATACACCACACAGGAATCAGATTGCAAAAATATTTTAACACAGGTTGTAATGTAACAAAATAGGTAAAAGACAAAGGGATTAATACTTTCACAAGCCACTGCATGTTGGGAACCTGATTTGATAACAGGTCAAGTTGAGGTAAGGATAACTGCAATTTCATATAATGAGAAGAAAACTCTTGGAAATCCTAAAGGGGTTGTCGAGTAGAAAAGCTTTCATTCACTTTACGTGACTGCTGATTTACAAATCATGGGAGTATGTGATGTGCACGCTATCATGATTACCCTGTATTCACTCGGTGGATGGGTCATACAATGATTGCATGTATACGATTTGCTTAATTATGGTCCCATGCAGATTAGAGTCACCCAGCTTCTCTGAATAAAAGAGAATTGAAGAAAGCAAAGTAAGACTAGCTGTCAAGTTACCGCTTCTATGCATTACATGCGGTCACATGACTGCCCAGCCATATGGTGATTACAGGGGAATCATGACAGTATGTCCATGCAGTCTGTAGGCACAAATAGTTACTGTGGACTTTTCTTCTGAGGCTGGACAATCCCTTTAAGTGACCTATTGGCTTGATTGATGTCAAATGGAGAAATATTCTTTCCAAGATAGCGCTGTGATTATCTACACTAAATAATAAGATATAATCTTAAATTCTAAATAACGTCCATTGTATGTATGGATTAGTCAAATTTTTCATATGTAGCTCTCAAATTTTCAACTGCCGTAACAACTCAATGTTTGGGAAAATATACTTTGCTTTTAATGTGTGAAACAAAATGTAACTATTAAGAAACCTGACAGTTCATGTATTGTGGTTGATCCATGGGCAGCAATTATAGGACACTGGCTGTATGATTTCAGTCATTTATGTTTGATTCTGTGTTTTTTTCACAGAAAAACACACTTTAAAAGCTGATCAGAGACCTAGTCGCATGGTGATTACTCAAAATGGCGAATCCCTGGTGGCTTTTTCCTGCCTATTCCCCTTGAATATTGGGTTGCTCCCTGTGTACCTGTATAGGGAGAAATCTGTCAATCATTATCAGAAGGTGGGAAAAAACCACTGGACACCAGACCTTTGTACTGGTCACTGTGCGGCTTGGTCCCTGGTAAGCTTTTAAAGTACTTTTCCCTTTGAAATGCAACAGAGTTTCAGAGCTAAACTACAGTACATGGCTGAAATCATGCAGCCAAAGTCTGATATATGCTGCCTGTGGTACAGGCATCATGTATCAGCTGACAGGTTCCCTTTAAGGTCTTGTTACTGCAATATAGTGCAGCATGTCCCAATATATTTATTGAATCCTTAGAATAGCGTTCACAGACAGAAACTGATACTCCCATTTTCAGTATAGTACATAAGCACTGAAGTAGTACAACAAAATTGCACTAAGCTTTTTTCTATCCCCATGCTGTGTACACTTTGTGCTAATAATTCTACACAGTACAAGCATAAAATGGCATTCCTTTGCCAGCCCTATCTTTTATTCTGAGTATAATAGACCCCCCTGATTGGCAGAGCTAGACCATGGGAACTGATTGCTACAAGGCAGTATCTGATGCCATAAGCCTGCTCAGAGTTTTCGCAAATCGAATTGCAAAGTGTTCAAAATTTCATGGATCCATGAAGGTCAGGAAATTCAAATAAATTTTGATCCTTTTGGGCATTAATTAACTCAGTCTATTGAGAACCTACAATCTATGTTCATTAAAAATAAAATTATTAAATGCTCAATGCTATGTTATATCGCAATGGTTTTAGAAGAAACTATACAGGCCTTTATGGAAACTCGCCAGAGTTTAATTTAGTATTTGCTGATTCATAAAGACTTGCTTTGTGAACTCGAATTTTGAAGTCCACTGGAGTAAGATCCATCAAATTCATTAAAGTGTCAGATAGAAAAATTGACCAGAGTACATTATAATTTAACTTTAGTGACATAAATTGTAATTTATTTCTAGAGCTGTGCCAGGTCACAATTTTCCAATAAGCTTTTTGTTTATGCTGGCTTAAAAAACACCAAAAGTCACCAAATTTTTGCGCAGCTGAAAAATTTGCAACAATTGCAACACTTTTAAATTCGTTTTCTGGTGTAAATTATGCTGAATCGGGCCCGTTAAGTGTAAATGTTAACAATAAAAAAAGAATAAATATGTATAGTACTATGCAAAATCTCTATATATGGATTCCTATACCTACAAATGTGTGTCGCCCAGTATTTCAATTAGAACAATTACAATTAAACCTCAGCAAACGACAGACAGTTAGAAGATACTGACAGATTCTTCTTGCAGTAGCTTATCTCACATGGATTAGGCAAGCAGAAATTTGACACATATTCAATATCTTTCTCTTCCGTGATATCTGCCATCTAAAAATAGTTAGTAATACCCCATACACACTGAGATTTTATCAATTGTCTATGTCGAGGTTTAACAAAAGTCAAATTTTACACAAAATAAATAATTTTGCAATCAAGTTTTTTACTAATGATTCTTAGGTGGAGTAGGCATGTTCCTCTTCTACATATTACAAGTAAATTGGTTGCTGATAACAAAACCTGTGAATAATTAATTGTAGGCTAAAAAACCTCTTATGAATAATGAGCAGTTATTCCACTCAGCCTACAGATAATCATTCTAGCGCTATAATTTATATGTCATTTATAAATATTAACAATATTCTTGTTAAAGCCTTTTATTCAGTGAAATACAATCCTCTATCTCTCAATTATGTCACACAATGATATTGAACTTCAGCTGTTATTAGCATGTGTATAGTGTTTATATATTCTGCTATCTCTACAAAATGTTTATGCATATTTACCACTTTTATAGTTGGAAATGTAAATTATATTTTTCTATGCAGTCTAAAGAAAAGTAACTAACATCACAAGTGCTACATACAAGTTAGTTGCAAAAGTACTTTTTAGCTTGCATTCCATATTTGTATGTACTGTATTTGTTGAGTTATGATGTTTTTGTAAATTAATACTTATTTGAATTTTAAATCACATTCTAAATAGCCATTTATGATTGAGACTTGAGTAAATAAAATGCACCTGTGCACTCAGCTCAAATTTCATTTAAACCGAATGAATGTGCAAAATTCATTATGGTAATTCTACAGAATTTACATGAAAGATTTTTTTTGTCTACATTTTTCTTTTTAGTTTTTTTGTGTTTTTATAATTAAAAGCATGTTGAAACTTCCATTAGCTCTGATGATATTACTTTAATAGTCATTTTTTTGCATAAATGATTATCTTTCATTTCCTTTTAATAATGTTATTAGAAAGTTAAATGAAAATCAAAATTAAATATGCACAAAATTATGCAGTATCGTGGCAAACAACATGTAATTATAGACCAACCACCCATTACTATTCCACTTTATTTTTTCGTTAACTGCTGATGTGTTTTGATTTAAAGGTATAGTTATACATAAATCATAATTGCTTGTATGGCCTTAATTGAAGTAAATCACCCACAGAGGTCTATATAAAATTTTAACTTCAAGTTCTACTCTCTTCTCCTAAGATGCCATGGAAGTATTGTATCATTTAATGAAACGGTATGATTCAGACAGAACATGGAAGATTAAAGATGCAGTGTATTTTGGATTAATTAAATTTCCATCCTATTTATTGTATTAAAATAAAATCCAGATGACATTTTTGGCTCTTTTCCATTTCAACAGTTATTTCACAGATGACATTGGGCCTCAGTTTGAAAGCAAGCAGGAAAAAAATCTATGTGATCAGAAAATGGGATGTCA
The DNA here is from genome assembly GCA_033576555.1 of Oophaga sylvatica. NCBI lineage: Eukaryota > Metazoa > Chordata > Amphibia > Anura > Dendrobatidae > Oophaga > Oophaga sylvatica. The sequence continues at coordinate 6,485 of JARQOD010011730.1, forward strand.
TACAGTTGAATGAAGTCCAGTACGTCTATGTACTGTGACTGAAAAAAAAGAGCAGATCTTTCTGTCATAATTTAAAACAGACTCATATAGGTGTACAGTACTTAAGTAATGCCCACAAACATTTAGAAATTATCTTAATAGCTGTCAATAGAAATGAGCATTTCAATTTGCGGGAATTTCCCAACTTGTCACACATGGCCAAAATCTCAGAGAGCAGGAAAACATCATTTTGCATTGCCATGCAGGCTTCCTTGTAATGCGCCGCAGCTATGACACCTTATGGATCAAACCTTGTGCAATTGCCAGCCATCACTGTTCAGAGGTTTCAAATGAAGCACAGGTTACATGGCAGAGTAATGTTCCATCTCCAGAGTCATATAGTAGGTCTCTCTCTTTTGTAGAGTGTAAGTTCTTATGATCAGCAGAGTCCTCTCTCTCCTGCCGAGCTTTTATGGTCAGTGGGGTCTTCTCTCATTTATAAAGCGTAAGCTCTTATTTTCAGCAGTGTTCTCTCTCGGTAGTATAGTCTATGTTTTTATGGTCAGTTGAGTCTTCTCTCTATCGCCTATAAAATGTAAGCACTTAGGGCTCATACTCATTTGCGAGAAAAAAAAACGGTCCGATTTCCGGACTGAAAATACAGATAAGGGCTATGCCAGTGTCATGCGATTTCTGTGTGATTTTTAAACACAATATCCGTATAACATCCATATGACATGCGTACCCAAACTGATTGCAATGCGATTTTAACATGAGCTTTTACACACAGCAGTTATCTGTCATTTACACAAAGCTTTCAAAGGAAATATTCTTCAAAACACACACACAAACACACACAACACACACACACACACACACACACACACACATATATATATATATATATATATATATATATATATATATACTCATGGTTACAGCCTTTTGTGAGGAAAGTAAGGCAATAACCAATATAGTGAAGTGGCATTGGCCCATGCTGGGGAAGTGTTTACCAAGCATTAAAAAATTTAGTGTACCTCCCTAGATTTCGTACAAACGGTCGACAAACATTAAAGATAAATTAGTTCTTGGTGATGTGGGTTCATCTATAACGTATATCCAAACCACATTAACGGGTCTTAAAAAAACGGGACGTTATCCTTGTTTGAATTGTGTCAACTGTTCAAATATACTAAAGGGAGACACATTTAAACATCCGGTAACACAAAAGACTTTTTCAATTAATTAATATTTAACATATTTTTCTGATCATGATATATATTTACTTGAGTGTCCATGCAAGCTTTTATACATTGGAGAGAGAACATGTGAGTTTAAAGTCAGACTAAACCAACACAGATATACGATCCGGAAAAAAGATTGGACTTATCTGTTCCCAAACATTTCAGAGAATTAAAACATACTGAGAAAGATCTAAAATTCAGAATTATTGATCATGTTCCCCCATCAAGGAGGGGTGGTAATAGGATAAAAATGCTTAAGATTAAAGAGCTGGAATAGATTAGGAGATTAGCTACGTTGAAACTTTATGGTTTAAATGTGGATTTTAAACTGGGAGTTATATTATTTTGAATGGTGGCTTGCCTTTTAGCTTACAAAATGATTTTTGATGCATTTCTGCTGTGTAAGATTTTGGTAACTAATTTGTAAGTATTTTTTTCTTTTTTAGATCATGATGTATCAGTATTGCTGCTGTGAACATGACTCATTCCATCAGTTAGGTCATAAAAATATATATTTTTTATTTTTATTTTTTTGGAAATATTTTTTTTCTTCTTCTTTTCATTTTTTAGTATGACTTTTTATGCATATTGCCAAGTGGGGATAAATACTTATGGAAGTTCTGGTATTAAAACACTATGGCCATATATAGTCATTTGGATTGACTTGTGGGCAATGTGCTCTATGTAGGGTATGTTTCCCACTTGTCTCCTGTGGTTTAATGGGTTAATAATCCCAGCTCATGGTAGTGTTCCTATACCAATCATTTGCTGGCTATTTAAGTTTTCCGATTTCATTAACCAGATTATAACTTAATTTAATCTATTATTTCCCATTTTTCTTGGCATAAATGTAGATTTATTATATTTGGGCATGATGTACAGTACAGACCAAAAGTTTGGACACACCTTCTCATTCAAAGATTCAAAAGAATAGTTTTGATGACATCGGTGTGATTCTACAATTTTCACAGTCATGAAAATACAGAAAAATTGTTGAATGAGAAGGTATGTCCAAACCTTTGGTCTGTACTGAACAATAATAAATTACATTGTGGTACCGTGTTAGCCAGAAAAATCAATGTGAATACTTTTCCGTCCAATGATCACAAGAGTATTCTTATAGTGATACCTTTATTGGCTAACCAGAAAATTATATGTTTGCAAGCTTTCAGAGCACAGGGGCTCCTTCTTCAGGCAGGATTACAAATAGAATCATAGAATCATAGAATGGTAGAGTTGGAAGGGACCTCCTGGGCCTTCTGGTCCAACCCCCTGCTCAAAGCAGGATTCTCTAAATCATCCCAGACAGATGTCTATCCAGCCTCTGTTTGAAGACTTCCATTGAAGGAGAACTCACCACCTCTTGTGGCAGCCTGTTCCACTCATTGATCACCCTAACTGTCAAAAAGTTTTTTCTAATATCTAATCTGTGTCTCCTCCCATTCAGTTTCATCCCATTGCTTCTAGTCTTTCCTTGTGCAAATGAGAATAAAGATGATCCTTCTACAATGTGACAGCCCTTGAGATATTTGTAGACAGCTATTAAGTCTCCTCTCAGTCTTCTTTTTTGCAAGCTAAACATTCCCAAATCCTGCAACCGTTCCTCATAGGACTATGGTTTGCAGACCGTCACCATTCTGGTGGCTCTTCTCTGAACTTGCTCCAGTTTGTTGATGTCTTTTTTAAAATGTGGTGCCCAAAACTGGACACAGTATTCCAGATGAGGTCTGACCAAAGAGGAGTAGAGGGCAATAATGACCTCACGTGATCTAGACTGTATGCTTTTGTTGATACATCCTAGAATTGCATTTGCCTTTTTTGCTGCTGCATCACACTGTTGACTCATGTTAAGTCTGTGATCAATTAGTATGCCCAAGTCTTTTTCACATGTGCTGTTACTTAGCCCTATTCCTCCCATTTTGTATATGCTTTTTTCATTTTTATTGCCCAGATGTAGTACTTTGCATTTTTCCCTGTTAAAATCCATTCTGTTAGTTGCTGCCCACTGCTCCAGTTTATGTATATCTTTTTGAATCCTCTCTCTCTCTTCTCTAGTATTAGCTACCCCTCCTAGCTTTGTGTCATCAGCAAATTTGATCAGTTTACCCTCAATTCCTTCATCTAAATCATTGATAAAGATGTTGAACAATACAGGGCCCAAAACAGAGCCTTGTGGTACCCCACTTGAGACATTCTTCCAACTGGATGTGCAGCCATTTACAACCACTCTTTGGGTCCGATCACTAAGCCAGTTATGAATCCACCTAACAGTTGCCTTGTCCATTCCATACTTAGTCATTTTTTCAATAAGGATTGTGTGAGATACTTTGTCAAATGCTTTGCTGAAGTCAAGATATACTATATCTACAGCATTTCCCTGATCCACCCAGTCAGTGATTCTGTCATAGAAGGAAATTAAGTTAGTCTGACATGACTTATTAGTTACAAACCCATGCTGACTCTGTTTAATCACTTCATTCTTATCCAGGTACTTGCATACATGTTCTTTAATAATTTGTTCAAAGATCTTTCCTGGTATAGAAGTCAGACTCACCGGCCTGTAGTTCCCTGGGTCCACCTTCTTCCCCTTTTTGAAGATAGGAACAACATTTGCTCTTCTCCAGTCTTGTGGGACTTCTCCTGTTCTCCAAGAATTTTCAAAGATATGGACAGTGGTTCAAAAATTTCTTCTGCTATCTCCTTCAGAACCCTGGGGTGTAATTCATCTGGACCTGGAGACTTGAATTCATTTATGTTAGCTAAGTGTTTCCTCACTGTCTTTCTGTTTATAGATATCCTGGATTCTTCTATTCCTTTAATAGGACAGTGAAGATCAGTTGATGTTACATTTCCTTTCTGAGAGAAAACAGATGCAAAATAGGAATTTAAAAGTTCAGCCTTCTCAACATCCTGACTTACCATTTCATCATTTTCATCCTGTAAAAATCCTATAGCATCTTTGACTTTTCTTTTACTTTTGACGTATCCCCAAAATCCTTTTTTGTTGCTTTTGACGTCACTTGCAAGCCTTAATTCATTGTCAGCTTTAGATAATCTGATTTGTGCCCTGCAGGTTCTGCAGACGGCATTATATTCTTCTTTAGATATGCCTCCCTCTTTCCATTTGATAAACATTTCTTTCTTCCTTTTTAGCATGTGTTTAAGTTCTATGTTCATCCATCCTGGTTTCCTTAAATGCTTCCCATTCTTCCCTCTTTTCGGAATTGTTAACGATTGTGCTTTGAGAATCTCATTTTTCAAGATTTTCCATCCTTCCTGGACATTTTTGTCCTTAAGGTATCCAGCCATTGGATCCCTCCAATTCTCTTTCTGAGTTCCTTAAAATCTGCCTTTCTGAAATCTAACCTTGACGTCTGAGTCTTCACAGGTCTTCCTCCTCTTGTTATCCAAAATTCTAAAATAGCATGGTCACTACCTCCTAGAGTCCCAGCCACTCTTACCTCCTCCACCATTTCCTCCCTGTTTATGAGGATTAGATCCAAGGTAGCAGATCCCCTTGTTTTCTCCATTACCTTTTGGAAGATAAAGTTGTCAGCAAGAGAGGATAAGAATTTCCTGGACCTGTTAGTTTTGCCTGAGAGAGATTCCCAACAAATGTCTGGATAGTTGAAATCTCCCATGACCACTATGTCATATTTTTTGGAGAACTTGGCCATTTGATGCATAAAGAGTTCATCCATATCTTCAGCTTGCACAGGCGGCCTGTAGTAAATGCCTACAATGGTGTCCTTTCCATTGTTCTGTCCTTGTATTCTTCCCAAACAGTTTCCACAGAACTCCCAGTCTTTGAAGCGTCAATCTCTGTGCAGATATACGCTTTTCTAACATACAATGCAACACCTCCTCCTCGTTTATCAAGTCTGTTTCTTGCAAATAAGTTGTATCCTTCTAGCCTTGTATTCCAATCATGTGTATCGTCCCACAAAGTCTCAGTGATTCCAATGACATCATATTTCTTCTCCTGCGTTAGTAGCTCCAGTTCTCCTTGTTTGTTGCCCATGCTTTGTGCATTCGTATAGAAACACTTTAGTTTGTGATTGGTTTCTCTTCCTTCAATATTTTTATTATGTAAATTTTTTTGTCTTTGTTCTTCCCCTTCACTTCTAATAGCAGAAATCTCAATAGTATTTGTCAAGTGTATGGCTTTTGCTGGTGTTTTGCTTCCCTTCCCACATTGTTCTAGTTTAAAGCTCTCCTGATGAGTGTAGCAAGGCGACTTCCAAATACATGTTTTCCAGTCTTCGTAAGGTGCACCCCATCTCTAGCAAGTAGTCCATCGTATAGGTAATTCACTCCGTGATCCAGAAATCCAAATCCTTGCTGACGGCACCATCGACGTAGCCAGTTGTTCACCTGCAGAATCTTATTCCACCTCCTTGTTCCATGGCCATCCACTGGGAGGATGGAAGAGAAGACCACCTGCGCTCCCAGTTCTTTCACTTTCTTACCTAAGTTTTCAAAGTCACTGCAGATGGTTTCCAAGTCGTTTCTAGCGGTGTCATTTGTCCCCACATGTATTAGCAGGAATGGGTAGTCATCTTTAGGTCTGAAGAGTCCTGATATCCTGTCAGACACATCTTTAATTTTTGCACCTGGAAGACAGCACATTTCTCTTGAGGTTATATCCGGTCTGCAGATAGCGGCCTCTGTTCCTCTCAACAGGAATCGCCCATGACAACAACTCTCCGTTTCTTCTTCACAACAGTTTTCTTTCTCCATTCAGGAGGACTCTGAGGGCGTACAAGGTTGTTTGTGGGCAAAGTCTTATCCTGATGTATTTCTTCATCGTTCTCCTGTGTAAGAGCCTGGTATTGGTTCCTGAGCAGAATTGGTGCTGACTGCCTCCTGATCCTCCTGCTTCTCTGGGTCACATGCTTCCATTCCTCTGTTTCTTCAGTTGCACTTCGAATTTCTTCTCTTTCTGTACCATGAAGAGATAATTCTGCTCTGTCTAAGAACTCTTCACCTTCCTTAATGGTCTTCAATGTAGATAACCTCTCTTCCAGATTTTGCAACTTTTAATCCAACAGGGACACAAGCTTGCATTTCTGGCATGTGAAGTTTGGCTTTTCCACTGGTAAGTCTATGAACATGTAGCAAGAAATGCAGCTCACCACATGGCTCCTAGCCTCTTCCATGTTCTTATTGTTCAAGAGATAATCAAGCGGTGAAATATAAGCCAAAACTCGCGCGCCTAGCGGCGCGCGGTTTACTGATGTCCTCCTTTCAGCTGCAACAGCCAAAATCCAGTGTTCCTTGAGCTCGCGGAGACTCTTCACTTATCCCAGAAGGCACTGGGAATATGCAAATTATCTCCTCGGGACTCCTCCCCTGGTTTACTGATGTCCTCCTTTCAGCTGCAACAGCCAAAATCCAGTGTTCCTTGAGCTCGCGGAGACTCTTCACTTATCCCAGAAGGCACTGGGAATATGCAAATTATCTCCTCGGGACTCCTCCCCTGGTTTACTGATGTCCTCCTTTCAGCTGCAACAGCCAAAATCCAGTGTTCCTTGAGCTCGCGGAGACTCTTCACTTATCCCAGAAGGCACTGGGAATATGCAAATTATCTCCTCGGGACTCCTCCCCTGGTTTACTGATGTCCTCCTTTCAGCTGCAACAGCCAAAATCCAGTGTTCCTTGAGCTCGCGGAGACTCTTCACTTATCCCAGAAGGCACTGGGAATATGCAAATTATCTCCTCGGGACTCCTCCCCTGGTTTACTGATGTCCTCCTTTCAGCTGCAACAGCCAAAATCCAGTGTTCCTTGAGCTCGCGGAGACTCTTCACTTATCCCAGAAGGCACTGGGAATATGCAAATTATCTCCTCGGACTCCTCCCCTGGTTTACTGATGTCCTCCTTTCAGCTGCAACAGCCAAAATCCAGTGTTCCTTGAGCTCGCGGAGACTCTTCACTTATCCCAGAAGGCACTGGGAATATGCAAATTATCTCCTCGGGACTCCTCCCCTGGTTTACTGATGTCCTCCTTTCAGCTGCAACAGCCAAAATCCAGTGTTCCTTGAGCTCGCGGAGACTCTTCACTTATCCCAGAAGGCACTGGGAATATGCAAATTATCTCCTCGGGACTCCTCCCCTGGTTTACTGATGTCCTCCTTTCAGCTGCAACAGCCAAAATCCAGTGTTCCTTGAGCTCGCGGAGACTCTTCACTTATCCCAGAAGGCACTGGGAATATGCAAATTATCTCCTCGGGACTCCTCCCCTGGTTTACTGATGTCCTCCTTTCAGCTGCAACAGCCAAAATCCAGTGTTCCTTGAGCTCGCGGAGAACTCTTCACTTATCCCAGAAGGCACTGGAATATGCAAATTATCTCCTCGGGACTCCTCCCCTGGTTTACTGATGTCCTCCTTTCAGCTGCAACAGCCAAAATCCAGTTCCTTGAGCTCGCGGAGACTCTTCACTTATCCCAGAAGGCACTGGGAATATGCAAATTATCTCCTCGGACTCCTCCCCTGGTTTACTGATGTCCTCCTTTCAGCTACAACAGCCAAAATCCAGTGTTCCTTGAGCTCGCGGAGACTCTTCACTTATCCCAGAAGGCACTGGGAATATGCAAATTATCTCCTCGGGACTCCTCCCCTGGTTTACTGATGTCCTCCTTTCAGCTGCAACAGCCAAAATCCAGTGTTCCTTGAGCTCGCGGAGACTCTTCACTTATCCCAGAAGGCACTGGGAATATGCAAATTATCTCCTCGGACTCCTCCCATGGTTTACTGATGTCCTCCTTTCAGCTGCAACAGCCAAAATCCAGTGTTCCTTGAGCTCGCGGAGACTCTTCACTTATCCCAGAAGGCACTGGGAATATGCAAATTATCTCATCGGGACTCCTCCCCTGGTTAATAGATTAATAAGGAAAAAGCACAACATTTAAGGGATACTACAGTGGGACATTTGTTCATTAGGTGGGACGTGTGATGCCTCATAGAATCATAGAATCATAGAACCATAGAATGGTAGAATTGGAAGGGACCTCCTGGTCATCTGGTCCAATCCCCTGCTCAAAGCAGGATGCAGGATGTTTGAACACTTCCATTGAAGGAGAACTCACCACCTCTCGTGGCAGCCTGTTCCACTCATTGATCACTCTAACTGTCAAAAAGTTTTTTCTAATATCTAATCTGTGTCTCTTCCCATTCAGGTTCATCCCATTGCTTCTAGTCTTTCCGTGTGCAAATGAGAATAAAGATAATCCTTCTACAATGTGACAGCCCTTGAGATATTTGTAGACAGCTATTAAGTCTCCTCTCAGTCTTCTTTTCTGCAAGCTAAACATTCCCAAATCCTGTAACCGTTCCTCATAGGACATGGTTTGCAGACCGGACACCATTCTGGTTGCTTTTCTCTGAACCTGCTCCAGTTTGTTGATGTCTTTTTTAAAATGTGGTGCCCAAAACTGGACACAGTATTCCAGATGAGGTCTGACCAAAGAGGAGTAGAGGGCAATAATGACTTCACGTGATCTAGACTGTATGCTTCTGTTAATACATCCCAGAATTGTATTTGCCTTCTTTGCTGCTGTATCACACTGTTGACTCATGTTCAGTTTGTGATCTATTAGTATACCCAAGTCTTTTTCACATGTGCTGTTGCTTAGCCTTATTCCTCCATTCTGTATATGCTTTTTCATTTTTATTTCCCAGATGTAGTACTTTGCATTTTTCCCTGTTAAAAACCATTCTGTTAGTTGCTGCCCACTGCTCCAGTTTATTTATATCTTTTTGAATTCTCTCTCTCTCTTCCCTAGTATTAGCTATCCCTCCTAGCTTTGTGTCATCAGCAAATTTAATCAGTTTACCCTCATTTCCTTCATCTAAATCATTGATAAAGATGTTGAACAATACAGGGCCCAAGGCAGAGCCCTGTGGTACCCCACTTGATACATTATTACAACTGGATGTGCACCATTAACTACCACTATTTGGGTCTTATCACTAAGCCAGTTATGAATCCACCTAACAGTTGCCTTGTCCATTCCATACTTAGTCATTTTTCAATAAGGATTGTGTGAGATACTTTGTCAAATGCTTTGCTGAAGTCAAGATTAGTGTTGAGCATTCCGATACCGCAAGTATCGGGTATCGGCCGATATTCGCTGTATCGGAATTCAGATACTTAGTTCCGATACTTTTCCTATATCGTATACCGGAATCGGAAGTTCCCATAATTCTTTGAGAGGCAGTGTGATTTTATTCAGCCAATGAGGAATCCTAAGAAGTGTGGGCACATCCTGTAATGCTGCGGTCATGTTAACTAATGGCATGGCTGTGATTGTCTGCTGAAATGATGTCAGAATGCACTATAAAAGGTGCCGCCGCCATTTTAGCTTCACTGTGCTGTGAATAAAGTTAGGGACAGAACGCTGTTCTGCTGACTCTGAGAGACAGTTACAGATAGCGTTTTTGTGAATTGCTCTGTAGGCAGGCTATTTGAGAAACCGCTGTGTAAATCATCCTTTTTCCTTGCAGTGTTGTTTTCACAACTCTGTGCAAGGTGTGTGTTTGTAAGTGCAGGTGACGCTGCAGTTTGCTCTGCATCCAACGCTGTTTGTAGGCATCTGCACGTGTCACTCCTGACTCTTTTTTTTTTTCTTTTGTGTAATTGGTGCTGCTCCATTCAATTGAAATTATAGTGTGACGCGCTTCCATCCGTATCCAATTCATTGGTTGCAAACACTATAGAAGTACACAAAGGAGCCTTTCAGAGATAGTGAACAGTTGTGTGCAGTTTTCACTGTAGTCTGTGAGGTTTCTTTTTTTGAGTGCAGATCACGCTCCAGTTAGTTCTTCAACCACTGCTGGTTGTAGTCTGCTGAGCGTGTGTCACTGCCTCATCCTTGACATTTTAGTCTAATTGGTGCTGCTCCATTCTATTTCAAAAAACTCAAATCTAATAGTGTGACGCGCTTCCATCCGTATCCAATACATTGGTTGCAAACACTATAGAAGTACACAAAGGAGCCTTTCAGAGATAGTGAACAGTTGTGTGCAGTGTTCACTGTAGTCTGTGAGTTTTGTTTTTTTTTGAGTGCAGATCACGCTCCAGTTAGTTCTTCAACCACTGCTGGTTGTAGTCTGCTGAGCGTGTGTCACTGCCTCATCCTTGACATTTTTGTCTAATTGTTGCTGCTCCTTTCTATTTAAAAAACTCAAATCTATTAGTGTGACGCGCTTCCATCCGTATCCAATACATTGGTTGCAAACACTATAGAAGTACACAAAGGAGCCTTTCAGAGCTAAGTGAACAGTTGTTGCAGTGTTCACTGTAGTCTGTGAGGTTTCTTTATTTTGAGTGCAGATCACGCTCCAGTTAGTTCTTCAACCACTGCTGGTTGTAGTCTGCTGAGCGTGTGTCACTGCCTCATCCTTGACATTTTTGTCTAATTGGTGCTGCTCCATTCTATTTCAAAAAACTCAAATCTATTAGTGTGACGGCTTCCATCCATATCCAATACAGTGGTTGCAAACACTATAGAAGTACACAAAGGAGCCTTTCAGAGCTAGTGAACAGTTGTCTGCAGTGTTCACTGTAGTCTGTGAGGTTTCTTTATTTTGAGTGCAGATCACGCTCCGGTTAGTTCTTCAACCACATGCTGGTTGTAGTCTGCTGAGCGTGTGTCACTGCCTCATCCTTGACATTTTTGTCTAATTGGTGCTGCTCCATTTTATTTCAAAAAACTCAAATCTATTAGTGTGAGCGCTTCCATCCGTATACAATACATTGGTTGCAAACATATAGAAGTACACAAAGGAGCTTTCAGAGCTAGTGAACAGTTGTGTGCATGTTCACTGTAGTCTGTGAGGTTTTTTTTTTTTGAGTGCAGATCACGCTCCAGTTAGTTCTTCAACCACTGCTGGTTGTAGTCTGCTGAGCGTGTGTCACTGCCTCATCCTTGACATTTTTGTCTAATTGTGCTGCTCCATTCTATTTAAAAAACTCAAATCTATTAGTGTGACGCGCTTCCATCCGTATCCAATACATGGTTGCAAACACTATAGAAGTACACAAAGGAGCCTTTCAGAGCTAGTGAACAGTTGTCTGCAGTGTTCACTGTAGTCTGTGAGGTTTCTTTATTTTGAGTGCAGATCACGCTCCAGTTAGTTCTTCAACCACTGCTGGTTGTAGTCTGCTGAGCGTGTGTCACTGCCTCATCCTTGACATTTTTGTCTAATTGGTGCTGCTCCATTCTATTTCAAAAATCTCAAATCTAATAGTGTGACGCGCTTCCATCCTATCCAATACAGTGGTTGCAAACACTATAGAAGTACACAAAGGAGCCTTTCAGAGCTAGTGAACAGTTGTCTGCAGTGTTCACTGTAGTCTGTGAGGTTTCTTTATTTTGAGTGCAGATCAAGCTCCGTTAGTTCTTCAACCACTGCTGGTTGTAGTCTGCTGAGCGTGTGTCACTGCCTCATCCTTGACATTTTTGTCTAATTGGTGCTGCTACATTCTATTTCAAAAAACTCAAATCTATTAGTGTGACTCGCTTCCATCCGTATACAATACATTGGTTGCAAACACTATAGAAGTACACAAAGGAGCCTTTCAGAGCTAGTGAACAGTTGTCTGCAGTGTTCACTGTAGTCTGTGAGGTTTCTTTATTTTGAGTGCAGATCACGCTCCAGTTAGTTCTTCAACCACTGCTGGTTGTAGTCTGCTGAGCGTGTGTCACTGCCTCATCCTTGACATTTTTGTCTAATTGGTGCTGCTCATTCTATTTACAAAAAACTCAAATCTATTAGTGTGACGCGCTTCCATCCGTATACAATACATTGGTTGCAAACACTATAGAAGTACACAAAGGAGCCTTTCAGAGCTAGTGAACAGTTGTCTGCAGTGTTCACTGTAGTCTGTGAGGTTTCTTTTTTTGAGTGCAGATCACGCTCCAGTTAGTTCTTCAACCACTGCTGGTTTAGTCTGCTGAGCGTGTGTCACTGCCTCATCCTTGACATTTTTGTCTAATTGGTGCTGCTCCATTCTATTTCAAAAACTCAAATCTATTAGTGTGACGCGCTTCCATCCGTATCCAATACATTGGTTGCAAACACTATAGAAGTACACAAAGGAGCCTTTCAGAGCTAGTGAACAGTTGTCTGCAGTGTTCACTGTAGTCTGTGAGGTTTCTTTATTTTGAGTGCAGATCACGCTCCAGTTAGTTCTTCAACCACTGCTGGTTGTAGTCTGCTGAGCGTGTGTCACTGCCTCATCCTTGACATTTTTGTCTAATTGGTGCTGCTACATTCTATTATCAAAAATCAAATCTATAGTGTGACCGCTTCCATCCGTATCAATACATTGGGATGCAAACTATAGAATACACAAAGGAGCCTTCAAGCTAGTGAACAGTGTCTGCATGTTCACTGTAGTCTGTGAGGTTCATTATTTTGAGTGCAGATCACGCTCAATAGTTCTTCAAACACTGCTGTTGTAGTCTCTGAGCGTGTGTCACGCCTCATCCTACATTTGTCTAATTGGTAGCTGCATTTATAAAAACACAAATATTAGGTGACCGTTCCATCGTATGCATACATTGGTTGCAAAAATAGAAGTACACAAAGAGCCTTTCAGATAGTGAACAGTGTTCAGTGTAATGAGCATGGAAAGATTTCTTTTTTAGAGTGCAGATCAGCTATTATTCTTCAACTGCTGTTGATCTGCTGACGTTGTATGTTTCATTTGACATTTTTTCAATTTGTCTTCACATTTATTATCAAATCTCTCTATATGTTCAGCGCTCCATTATCCATAATTGTTTTCAACACTTATTAATACCAAAAGCCTTTTAAGCTATCAACATTTTGTTCATTTCACTGTATATGTGGGTTTCTTTCAATTATTTTATAATCAAGCTCCATTAGTTCTTCACCATGCTTTTTATTTCTTATTGTGACACTCTCTCCTTGAATTTTTGTAAATTGAGATGACTGCTACATTCACAAAAATAAATACACAGTAGTGTCCGCTTCATCAGTACAATCATTTTGGCAACCACATAGAAGTATCACCAAAGAGCCTTTCAGCTATAAATTGGCATAATTTCCTTAATTCTTGTCTTTAGTGTTCTTCTTATTTTGTTTGCATCACGTCTCAGTTCGTTCTTACATGTGTTTGTAGTTCTTTCTGAGGTGATGCTATCTTGACATTTTAGTCTAATTGGTGCTGCTGCATTCTATTTAAAAAAACTCAAATCTATTAGTGTGACGCGCTTCCATCCGTATGCAATACATTGGTTGCAAACCTATAGAAGTACACAAAGGAGCCTTTCAGAGCTAGTGAACAGTTGTCTGCAGTGTTCACTGTAGTCTGTGAGGTTTCTTTATTATGAGTGCAGATCACGCTCCAGTTAGTTCTTCAACTCAACTGCTGGTTGTAGTCTGCTGAGCGTGTGTCACTTGCCTCATCCTTGACATTTTAGTCTAATTGGTGCTCGCTCATTCTATTTAAAAAAACTCAAATCTATTATGTGTGACGCGCTTTCCATCCGTATGCAATACATTGGTTGCAAACACTATAGAAGTACACAAAGGAGCCTTTCAGAGCATAGTGAACAGTTGTCTGCAGTGTTCACGGCAGTCTGTGAGGTTTCTTTTTAGAGTGCAGATCACGCTACTGTTAGTTCTTCATCAATGCTGGTTTTAGTTGCTGAGCGTGTGTCACTGCTCATCCTTGACATTTTTGTCTAATTGGTGCTGCTCCATTCATTTCAAACACTAAATCTATTAGTGGAGCGCTTCATCCGTACCAATACATTGGTTGCAAACACTATGAAGTACACAAAGGAGCTTTCAGAGCTATGAACAGTTGTCTGCAGTGTTCACTGTATCTGTGAGGTTTCTTTATTTTGAGTGCAGATCACGCTCCAGTAGTTCTTCAACACTGCTGGTTGTAGTCTGCTGAGCGTGTGTCACTGCCTCATCCTTGACATTTTTGTCTAATTGGTAGAGTTGAGCGATACTTTACGATATCAATAAGTATCGGATCGGAATGGGTATCTCCGATACCCAAAAAGTATCGGCGATACCCGATAGCGATACCGGAAATCCAATGCAAGTCTATGGACAAAAATATCGGAATTAAAAAAACCCATTCTTGCCTTGTAGGTTAATTGTACATGAAGCAAAACAACAAAGAGTAATGTAGAATGTATTGGGGGAGGTGGAGGAGACATTAAAGGCATACATGTTTAACCCAATGAAATGGAATAGCAGAAAAAAATTTTTTTTTAAAGACGTTGGGTTTTGACAAATACATTGACTATATTGATAATGTTTTTTCTATTTTGGCACATATGTATGTTTCACAATTTTCCATGCTCTTCACCTTTTTTTACTTATGCCACACTTTCTCCTTCATGATCTTCAGCAGCATCATCTTTTTCATTAAATTATTCTTCATCTTCACCTTATTTATCTTCTTCTTAAACTTCTTGCTATTCATCTTTTTGTTAACATTACTCATATTCTTCTTATTCAACTATTATTCTTCATCATATTCAACTTCTTCATCTTCTTCCTATTCATCTTCTTCATCATATTCTTATTTGTGACACACATTCCTGTAGTTGTAATCTGTAAAAGTTTTGAAGATTTCATCCTTCCGTTCTTGCTGTCACAAAACATTTAAATTACAACAGTATTTGTCCGCGTTCAGTTTAGCCTGCAGCAGCAGGCATTTTCCAGGGGCACCACGAGGAGAACGGACTCACCCCATACACTGATTAGTCTTCTTCTGCTTATAATTTAGAGCATATATTTTGCTCTTAATTTTGGTCTTATACTTAATGTTCTTCTGCTTTTTGTTCTTCTGCTTCCTGTTCTTCTGTCTCTTGTTCTGTATCTTGTAGTTTTGTCTCAATCTTCTTTGTCCTGTTGGTGATCTTCTGGGTAATCTTTTATTTCTTCTTTGTGATGGTGTTTCAGGCTCGTTGTCTTGATGGTCGTCGTCCTTGGGTCGTCTTCTTCCGTGTGGTCTTCAGGGTCGTCGACTCGTCTTCAGGGTCGTCGTCTTCAGGTCCTCGTCTCAGGGTCCTCGTCTTCGGGCTCGTCGTCCTCTTCGGGGTGTTTTTTCAGGGTCGTCGTCTTCAGTGTTGGAGACCCAGAGTGATTACCCAAAAAAAACATTTCAAAAATCTTCAACTTGGAAATGTAGCTGAAGGCTGAGTAACTTCCGACAAGCACTCATGGTACTGGAAACCCGGACGGGTATCAGATGGTACAAGAGACAATGGAAGTAAGGAGGACCAGCAGACTGTGCTGGAACCCGGAGGGGCAGCAGAAGGAAAAGAGCCAATGGCACAACCGAGGACCAGCTGACGTTACTGGGACACGGTTACTAAGCAGGAGGTACCTGTGCTCCAAAGCACTACCAAGGACCAGCAGACGTTGCTGGAACTCGGATACCGAGATGGAGGCACCTAGGCCAAAGGCACTGCGGAGAACCAGCTGACGGTACTGGAATCCGGGCGGGTAGCAGAAGGTACAAGAGCCAATGGAAGTAACGAGTACCAGCTGACTGGCTGGAACCCGGAGGGGGACAAAGGAAAAGAGCCAAGGCACAACCCGGGGGCGA